>JAQMYM010000010.1:13710944-13718444 GCA_030014255.1 Parauchenoglanis ngamensis
ACTAATCACTATCTATCTCACACTAAACATTCTATTATCATAAACACTCTCTCTATTTTCATAAACACTCTCTCTATTGTCATAAACACTCTCTCTATTGTCATAAACACTCTCTATATCACCCTAAACACTCTCTCTATTGTCATACACATTCTCTCTATTGTCATAAACACTCTCTCTATCACCATAAACACTCTCTCTATCGCCCTAAACACTCTCTCTATTGTCATAAACACTCTCTCTATCACCATAAAAACTCTCTCTATTGTCATAAACACTCTCTCTATCACCCTAAACACTCTCTCTATCACCCTCACACTCTATTATCATAAACACTATCTCTATCACTATAAACACTCTTGTCATAAACACTCTATCACCCTAAACACTCTCTCTATCGCCCTTAACACGCTCTCTGTCACCATAAACACTCTCCTGTAGTTATCGTAAGTCTTCTTCTCGCACATATAAACTTAATCACACTTACGCTATTTTTTTATTCAGATGTTACAAGCTGAAGCTCTCCTTATTTTGGTCTTTATTCCTTCACATCATTCTGAAAGCCAGCTTTTAATTCAGCCTCATTTTGGGTTTGATTCTCGGGCATTTCCCATAAGGAAGTGATTACTGCATTAACACCGATTACACAACACTGAGACTGCGTATTTGTATCATGGTGCAGTATATCGTGTGGTTTTTCTCGAGGAGGGAGGAAAAAACAATCCTTCGTTTCATCCTCAGAGTCGTTAATTGGTCCAACTTGGTTAAAAGCCTAATATTAATTACTACAAATTACTCGTCACACCGAATGCATCACAATAAAGTCTTGTCCCAATCAGATTATACGATGAAGATCCCCGGAAAAATACATTTTATGTAAGTTTATGTCAACAATTATGTTATGTACAGAAAACGGGCTTGCGTAAACACAAAACCGAGCTTGAGGTAATAAGGAGAGTTTGTTTTATTTGTGTTTTGCCATTGTTGCTACCACCTGTGCAGCTGTCTGTGAGTTTTCTGTCCTCCCCTTGGTGGATCATAGCAGCACTCACAGTCTGAGAGTCGTTACAAGTGCTCCAAGACCACGCATGTGTACAATAATAGCATGGAATAAATTCTATTTTCCTCTGATTTTGTGTTCTGCCATATTGGATTTTCCTCCATTTTGAATTTTTTTCAGTAACAATTTTTCTCACTTCTTCTCTTCATGAGAATTCATCATGAAAATTGGAGCACATCACCGTGAGACCAAACAGTGGTACTTCTATAACAGACAAATTCAACAGCAAAACCACCCAACAGGAAGTGAGGTCATATGTTAGGAAGAGGTGACATATTCAGTCCAAACCTCTGGAGTGAGTAAAGCAGTTCTAAAGGACTTCAAGACGTTTTGCCTAAATTCACTTGTAGGTGGTGCTGTAATTCATCACGATCAGAAAGTGTTCTCCATACAACGAACTCGAAATTTGCAAATCAGCTTTTGAAGTTTCTTCTACTTCTAGAAACTTCATCTGATCTTTGTGAAGGTTTAACCACTGCATTCGTTCTCAGACCACACCGAGCTAAATGTTCTGCTCACGTTTTTGATATTCAGTACGGTTCTTCCTAACACATGGACAAATCTGATCATCAAACAGGAAGTGAGGTCATATCTCAGTATTTCTCCGAACACCCTGTTATAACATTTAGCATTTCTCCTTGGGGAACGAGCACTGATTGACTCAATGGCTAATGGGAAAAGTGCTTGGCCCCCTTAATCACTGCTTTCAGCTATTATTATTATTATTATTATTATTATTATTATTATTATTATTATTATTATGCATATGTTTTATTCTTCATAAATGTATTTAGATAGAGCTCTGGATAATATTTTCCTTCCAGTGTTTATATATATACAGTATTCTCCTGCTTACACATGCCATAACTTTGGGTCACGGTCGTCCAAGCGCTTGAAAAAACCAGATTTGAATTTCAGATGGATGTAAAGGTCAAACCTTCAGTATGTGATGGATTTTCCTCCACCACCACACAAAGACAAATACAAAAAAGTAAAGTTCAAGCTTCTCTAAGTTGTGATGAGTCAAGAACGATCTGATCCAGGAGCTGAAGCCATAACAATCAGCAGTTTAGTAAATAAATCATTATTATTATTTTTTAAAAAAGGGCTTAGACAAGATTTTAATGGAGCCTTGGTTGTTTACTGATCAGACAAATGTCTATTTTTCCTGCTCATTTTATTCATCAGGAAGATACAATAGAAATAGAACTTTTTTTTAATTCCCAGATTTGATTCATGAGCTCACATTAATGATGAAACAAACCCGGAGAAAACTTTGAGCCAGGGATGAATATTTCCCGGCGAGCTGAGTGATACTTTTCACTTGTCTCTAAATCCCTTTCTCATATCCCAGCATGTTATCTACTCCAGTCTATCCTTTCGGTTTTGCTCGACATCTACAAAATGATAGAGTGCGGGTGTTTTTCTCTCTCTCCAACACTCTCTGATATCTGTGATCTGATTCACCGGGGAGCTCTAGTTATTTATATTCGAATAAAAACAACAAAAAAAAAACCAATGCAAAATGTTGGAAACATGGCCTGGGATGAAGAGACAGCAGTGAACGCTCTGAGTGTTTGGTGTGTTATTTAGTTATTAAACAGACGGAACGGTCGTTCCCTCACCAGAAAAGGAACGCAGCTCGTCATGCTATAAAAAAAAACTCTCTTCCCTCCTGAAGATGTCACAGCTTCACGTCTGGCACTGGAGACTCCTTCCATAAATGTTACACAAACATTTGTTCCTGCGAACGAGCTGTTGCTATAGAAACAATAACCGGCGCTTTAATACACACCTGAGATTTGAACTATGAGCTGCGTTTTTAGAAAATGAATCGATGCCTTTTACCCCAACGGAATCGCGTAACGGTGCGATACAAATCCAGTCGACGAATAAGGAGGCAATCTGAACCATGTATGCGCATCCGGAGTGGCTTTATTTGTGCACCTGTCATTCTAATCATGCCTTTAATCAGTCTGCCGAGGCTCACGCAGTTAGAGGAGTGTATAATGTGCATGCTGGGCGCCTAACTACGGTGAGCAGCAGAGGTCAAGAAGCGAGAGGCAGCATCTGCCTGCGAAAGCGCGGCTCCAGATGGCACTAAAATGATCCGACACGTAATTTGTTCTGTAATCGTCTCAGGATAGCAGGGAGGAAAAGCACCGACATGTTCCCCCGCGCCGTCGTCTTTTCCTCCTGAGCCTCAAGTTTCACGAGTTCAGAAGAAGTTTCCGGAGTTCTGTTTATTTCCTTATTTATTTATTTTTATTTTGTGTGATATCGAGTGGATTTTTCCGTCCAGGATCCAGGTGGCGATTGTGTATCAGGATCAGCTGGCTCATTACCAGCACCCGGCTCATCAGGACTCGGAGTACAGAAGGGTACCAGGAGAGTCCCAACTGGACCCGGGTGTGCTTTCTAACTCGACGACAGCTGCTAATGGAGCTGAGGGCTGGTAGAAAGAGCGCCGTATCCTCAGACGGTGTTCTGGAGCAGCTGAGGATTAGTAAACACTGGATCAGGTAACGAGTGCTACAGAGATGAATCCACTTCTTCAGTCATAAACGTGAATCCACGTTAGTCATCTAAGTCCCTGTGTGTGAGCGGTTACTATGGAAGCGATATACTGTAAAACGAGTGCATAATGTATATACGATAGAAAACTACAATAGCACACACTTTCTGGCCAATCAGAGTCAAGATTACAGGTTCCGTTTCTAACAACAACAAAAAAATCGCTGACATGGTGACATTTTCTGTAAAGAGATGTTCATCTAACGTTTGTGAACGGAGAGAGAAAAAACACGAGGGAACGACCATTTGTAGCTGCTATGACGTATGTAACTTCCACGCCGTTAAACGCGGCTATAAATAGATATAAAGTATGATGTGTCACTTGTTAGTAAATGCAAACAAATTTGTTGTGTTTGTTTTTACTTCGTGTGTGCGCTTAATGAGGATATATGAGTGGGCCACGCCCTCAGCATGCGAGGTTAACTTCTAGCCGGCGCGCGATTAATATCCCTCGCTAAATTAACCTCATTACGCTTCCTCGGCACATAACATAGCAGAAAAATGAAATTTGCATCGCATTAGGATTCTCATGCTTGACCACAGTGTGTAATTAAAAACAGAAAACAACTTTCACAAATTATTCACAGGTGTTCCGGCGAGTTTTCCAGACTACATTGAAATGCAGGACTTTTCTGCGCGCTGTTATGTTTTATGCACGCGTCGGCCTCGGATCACTCAGCTGCGTTTGGCTGTCAGAAGCAAAAGCGAGGTCTGAATTAACAACAGCGCTGCAGTCTGAAAAACTAAAGACTCTGGAACCCTGAGTTCAGCAAGTGACCTGGTTTTTCTTGGTACCATAAGAATCTTCCCAGAGCTAGGTTTAGCAAAGAAACGATGTGAACTCTAGCCTGAGGTGATAAGCCCCGCCCCCAGACGAGATCGTGCTGTCTATCGGATGGCGCTGGTGGTTCTCTGAGTCGCAGCGCTTGTTCAGATCCGTCTGGAGCCGCTGACAGACATTTCGCGGTGATTAGCTTATTGCTATTGGTGCAGTAATACAGCGAAGGGAAGGCTGGCGGTGAGGGACGGGGCTGCTATAAATCATTTCAGAAGCAGCTCATAAATCACATCATGATGATGTCTAAACTGGAGGATCTGAATGCCGGGGATCAGCTCAGTTCACTGGGAGAAGATTTATCGGTTATTGGGAAAATCATCTGCATGTCGGTCTGAGTGCTAAGAAACAGACAGTAGAGGAGCGTCTCCCAAAACTGAAACACTTGGCGGCGCGATGAGGCGGAGTCTCAAACACGTCCCGAAGTGTTCCACCTCCCTCTCACGCCACAGCCAGTTCCCAGCATTCCATTCCAGAACGACGCTTCCTGCTTTCTCACTCCTGACACCGGAGACTCCTTCCATGAACGTCAAGAGAACTTGTTGCACAATCTACAAACAAACAAACAAACAAACAAACAAACCCAGCGCAGTGCAGGACTTATGTGATTGAACACTGAACTGAACACAGCGTGCCAAAATTATAAGCTCCGAAATACAAACTCACTCCACGCGTCTGGCATCGCCGAGCCTGCGTGTCGCTTCCTGTCTTGGTTTTCATTCTCTCTTTTTAATTATGTATCAAACTGTTTTTTTCCTTCTTGTTTTTAGTTGATTCACTTCTCACGTCGTCACGGCGACGAGGCGTCGCTCGCAATTAAACACTGTCCTCATGCGTACGCTCGGTGCTCACTGCAAACGGGAAAACGAGCTCCTCCACCTTCGGTGTCAAGAAACCCCACATCTCCGCCGCGATCAGCCTCCTGACGCGGACCGGGCCGTGCTTTCGACACAGAATGAACGAGGTTCACGTTACGAAGCTGAAATATACAAACAGAATAAAAGCTTGTGGCGTGCTGGATTAGAAGAAATGTAAATTCATCAGAACTGCAGGAGTGTTAATTGTTTTACATGTGTGTGCAGGGGTAGAGGTGTTAATTAAAGCTTTTGTGTGTGTGTGTGTTTGTGTGTGTGTGTGTGTGTGTGTCAGGAGAGATTCCCAGGGGAGATGAGAATGAGGCACCGACGAGATCCAACACTGAAAGGGCTGCATAAGTGTGTGTGTGTGTGTGTGTGTGTGTGTGTTGTAACAAAGGCATGTCAATTTTGTAAATAAATTCACACACACACACACACACACACACATATTCATGAAGTCCTAATGGCTCCACTGTGGTCAAAACAACTTTTTTTCCCCTCTCCCTCCCTCATGGCTACTGTCGCTAACGAATCTCCGAGGTTACGGGCGTCTGGCATCACCGTATCGGTATCCTTGACGACGGGAGTCGCTAATGCGCACGCCGAGTTCAACTGGGTAACCCGGAGAGAAGGAGCGAGAGAGATACGGGAGGGAGACGAGGAGAAAAAGCTGTGACACATCTTAACGTTTCTTCAGTGACATCAGAGAAACGTGGTGCTGTTGCAGGAAAACAATCAACAACGGAGTCACCGTTTCCCCCCCGAAGCGATGAGATCGCATCCTGAAGTTTCATTCCTCATCAAATATCTGCTTAATTAGTCGTACGTTTTATCCGTTTACAGCTACCTTTAACGATTCGGAGGCGATCTGCTCTTCTCGTCACGTCACGATTAATGATTAATGATCTAAAAACAAACGCAATGTCAAATCCGAACGGAATTAACGTGTGTACGCGTCCAGCGGCGTACGCAACGGCCGCGTTTTCGCATTTTCTCAAATGAAAAACTGTTTGTGTTTGTATTCTTCTAAATCCGTCGAACCGTGACTCGTAGTTCTTGAGACCCTTTTAATTACAGTCGCACAGCTCCTGAATATTTGGCACGAGCTAACAGAAAAAAAGTGTATCGTTTTGTCGGAGCGCTAGCGACAGCTAATGAGAGGAATAATGAATAACGCAGTGACAGTAATGATGCGGGGGCGGGAGAGGGGGAGGAGCCGGAGCTGGAGGAAAACAGGAACGTTTCAGTGATGATTCCAATTAAAGTGTTGTTTTGCACCGGAATATCAAAAACACATCAGCGGAAATCTGACACGTGCTCGTCTTATTTAATCCGTTTGATGACGGTTAGAGCCTAATTAATTCTGTTTTAGCTTAAGGACGTGATTTGTTAAGTGAGATTAGGGCTCGTGTGTGTGTGTGTGTGTGTGTGTGCACAGTCTGCCAGAAAAATAAATGTTTTTTGGAAAAAAAGTCTGAGTCTGTAATTATAACTTTTCCTCGCACTGTCAAAAAAAACAACAACTTTTTTTTCGATCTTGGCTGACTAACGTGACTAACGTGGGTAGCTAATGCATCACGGATGCACACGTTTCACAGCTGCAAGGACACGTGAACAGAGCTAAACAAAACTGACATTAGATTAAAAGTCCGTGACTCATTGTCGATATCATCGTAGCAGACGTACACGTAGGGGTGCAGCGATGTGACAAGAAATATCATATCGCGATACGTTTCTACGATACTGTAGCTTTACTGACAAACCGATAACAGTAAAAAAACAAACAAAAAAAACCCGAAAGTTTGATAGGATGTTTTTTTTGTCTACAATTAAAGAAAACAAATCGAATATTAACTAATTAATTTACAATTTTAACAGGTTTTACAAGGATAAAGAAAAATATATCTCAATACCTACGATGTTACAGAACAGGGTATTGTGACGCAATTTACCACGAAGTCGGTATTACATCACCGTGTATCGGTATATTGTATCACCGCGTCACTCAGCTCCACGAAACGAACGAGAACAAAAGGCGGCGATGCGAGTTTTTATGTCGAAGCCGTTTTGTGTCTAGACGTTTTTCATACATTTTTGAGCACCGCTGCCCAGAGCTGTGGAAACACCGACCTCTTTAACAGAGCGAGACAGAAAGAGACGGAGGGAGGGAAACA
>JAQMYM010000010.1:13720944-13735248 GCA_030014255.1 Parauchenoglanis ngamensis
GTGCAAGGCAATGCTGCTGGATTTGGAGCTGAGGAAGGATGAAAAGGGGACGTGGCCAGATATATGTAACCACAAAGACAGAAGTAATCGATCGTCGATTCCTGATAAGGTCAACAGTCATCCCAAGCCTAGAACACGTCATATTGAATCGAACCTGAGTCAAATCAACTCAGGAGTCGACTAAAATGAATCACTTTGGTATTGTATCACACAATATACTACATAATGAGAAGGAGGGAGATTTACACTCTCATAACGCGCATACGGACCCACAGCAGGAGAAAACCAATCTGAATAAAGCCAGTCAATCTGACGGCAAATTTTCTCTGCGGTTTCCAAACGTCCTCCTGGAGACCTGCCAAATTCCCGAGATCGGTTTCAGCCCTGATCTTATCGAGCGAGGACTTCTCCAGAGATTGATTCGTTAGAGTAGCAGATTAAGCTTACAACTAAGCGCTACAGGAAAGTAGATCTCCCAGAGGAGGGTGAGCGATCCAACCACAGCATTAGAACAACTGCCACAAACAAGCTCTCGAAGAACCGTGGCTCAGATCCTGAGCGAAAGAGAAACACTTCTGGCTTCTTTTGTACTAAAAGTGCTGCATTTACCACCTCACGTGAGGCGTTTTCAAAGAAACCACTGGCACGATGTGGAGTTAAAGTTCGCTTACGGCAAACGATGTAAGAAGCATGTTCGATGTAAGAAGCGCTTTTGTCGGGCTCCACCTGAGCGAGCCAGCGAAGAAAGTACCAAAAGTGAAACCTTCAGTATCAGTCGATCTCGGTCTGACAGTTTTCCTTTTAAACACTACTAATCTTTACAGCTATTTTTTAAAAGATACACGACTTACACAAAAACTGACATTGCTAACATTGCAAATATAAATAAATATAATAAAGCACAAACAAAACAAAGATCAAGTAGGTGATTTAACATGTTCAAAGAACATTTTTTGTGCATTTTGCATAATTTCCGCAGATTTAACATCTGAGTGATCGTACGCCAAAGGACCAGACTTGGTTTCCTCCCAATGTAACGTGAGATGAGATCGTGTGAATCTGGGATGACAGTTGACAGTTGCACAGGTCCTTGAACTCTGATATTAACTAGAAGCCCCGCCCCCTTCCCACCATCTACCATGCTCCAGACTTTCACGGCGCTCATTAAAATCAAACAAACGCTAGCACTGCATGTTTCACTTGGCGAACGTTGGACATCAGGGATTCCATCGAAATGATTTCAGTCGAAAATGGTAAAAAAAAACACATTTCACCAACTTACAATCAAGTCTTTATACATAAACATTTCTGGTTCCAAAAAAAAACGTACTTGTGGTGAAGTATTTCCACACAGTTAGCAAGAGAGAACATTTGCTTTGCTAATTAGCGCACCACCTGTTGTTGTTGTTGTTGTTTGTAGGCCACTGACGTTACCTGCTTTACACTGTTGTGCTAGAAAGCAGTTGTCCGATGCGTTTCAGGCTAGCGTTCTTACAGGATCGGGGCCAACGTATGTTCTCCAATATCCAGTCCACCATTTTGTGCCGGCGTCGGCTCGATAACGATCCTCTGCATGGCGTCTCCACAGCATGTCTTTCACACAGGAGATCCTGGAACTCAAACGTAATGGCTGACGCATAAACTTCTTTGTCGAGTTGTGAGGTGAGAAAACTCCTGAGTCATCTTCACTGTGATAAAGGTGTTAATGCTGTTCATTTTGGATCAAAGCTGATCATAGGCTGATAAAGTTCTGTCGGGGAAAACGGATCAGTGAGTCGCCCTGCCAGGTCAGCGGAGCATTTTATCATGGCAATTAACCATGCAGGACATTTTACCCACTCAGACGCAAACAAGGAGACAATCTATAATCTTACAGCAGGGCAAATGTCACATCTATATGCTTATTACAGAAAATGCTAAGCAGGTTTATGTATTAGAACCTGGTCTAACAGAGAACTGTGATTTATTTACACTTGTAGGAAAGGAATCAGTCACTGTTTTACAACCTACAGATTAAGTTATTTACTTTTTTTGTTCACTACTAAAGTACAGAGCCCCCTATGGGTCATGGAGCAGAATTTTTTTTCTTTTTTGAGCTACTTACCTTTATTATTAGTAATTTTGGGCCAGTTGGTGACAGTTATTGGACGAGTCTCTGGGGGTGAAGCAGCAACTCGTATTCAGGGTGAAGCTCTGTGTTTACTGCTAACTCGCCATCCCTGTCCTCACCTAAGGTCATGAGCTGTAGGACTGAACGAATAAGGTCACGAGTACAGACAGGTTCCTCTGCAGGGTTCGGGCTCCTTACAGAGATGCCAACTGGTCAAAATACTTACCGCGAGCAGCAGAGAAGCGCACCTGCAAACTGCAATGTCAGAAACTGCATCTAAGGTAGGTGTTGTGATAAGTGTGTTGGCCATCTTTGATATTAATATCTGTTAACAGGGCTGTAGGTTCAGTGCTGCTAGAGAGATTTAGACACAATACTTAGGGTTAGGAGTGGGCCATATGGCACAAATATCATACCACTATATGAGACATTCCTGTGATTCCTGATACGCATCACGATATACAGTTAACATTATATAGCTAACAAAGAATGAAGTAACACTGAAAATGAAGAAAATGAAAAAAGATACTATGATACGTGCAATGTCTCAGTCCCAATACTGGAATCTGTCCAACCTCAGGACGTACGTTGACTCGTACAAAGTGTTCCGATGATGCTATGTGACATAATAATAGTGTACGCTGTTATGCTAATAAACAGATGGCATGAAACGACGGCGATCTGGACGTCGCGGACAAGAGGAGGAACTACAGCGTCTTCATACAATGCGAAACATCTTTAACGTTAAACTCGGCTAGCAGCAAACTCTGATACAACTTAGCAGAACAAACCACGCTCTCATCGCTAATATAGCTAGCTAATGCACATAACATGAAATCAACTCGCTAACATTATAACGAAGAAATCTAGTAGCTTAAAAGCGCACAAATAGACACACATTCGCTTTTTTAAGGGCTGAGAAATGAAATGTTCACGATGTTCATGACTGAGTGGTACTAAGCAGGCTACTTTGCTTTTCGTTGTTGGTATCGTTATTGACGAGTACCAAAGATACTTCATCTGGGGCAAAATGGGTATTGAAAATGACTAGAATGAAACTTGTATAAGAAGGTTAGTGAAAATACTTTCGTCAATCACATACAAATTCTCAGCAAGCACTTTCTCACCTCCTGACACTTCGAGTCTAGTCGCAATCATAAATTATTCATTCATCCGAAACCGCTGCTGTTATTCTGATCAGGGTCACAGAGGAATCACTGTGCACGAGGTAGGAATACACACCGCACGACACACTCGCTCACTCGCACCTAGGGGCAATTAAGAGTCGCTAATTCACCAAGTTTTCGGAGGTGTTTCCAGACGTACCAGTGTGTCCAATGGCAGGTAGGTTCCTGGTCTAGCTCTGGAGAACCTTCACTGTACATTTTATCATCTCAGATTGTCAGCATAGTGTTTCCTAATCGATCTAACAGGAAGCATACGGAAAACTTTGTAATTTGAATTTAGAAGGTCGTAATCTTTTTCAGATGTAACTGATCCAGACATAATAGTAACATCACATGCCTGTAGATGTAAAACTAGTCCTGTCTGAGTAAAGGAGAAAGGAGAAAGGGTTCTCCTGGCGCTGGAGCCTCGGGATAAAGCAGGGACTTCTCGAGTGTTCCATCGCGCATGTTTTTGTCACAAGGTGAGTCTCAGCATGTCCTCCGAAACGGCCCTGGTGTTATGTCATACAGCAGGAAGTTCCGATCCGCTAATCTGCTCGGACAAGCACAACACATAATGCTCCCTCCAGCTGCGGGTTATTTGGGAACTGTTCCATTGACGGAGCAAAACTAAACCTGACATCTGGGTCTGCCATGTCATTTAGTCGATATGAATTTATTTTCCGTGCTGATGTTCAGTACAACAGCTCGCTTGCTCATGCCTAATTATGCCTGAAAGTGCAAACTGTTCTGAAGTGTGTCTGCAGAATCCAAGGATTAATCAGCAACACACCCAGACCGTGTGCGTACTGTGGCGTTTGTATATCCACGAGCCATATGCGGCTGAAACACCCAGCCTGTATTTGTGTTCTGGAAGTGTGTGGGAAGAAACTTCTGATTTAAACAGAGACTCGAAAATCAGATGTGGAGACGAAGCCTGCCATGATGGAGATCCTTCAGGAACCGTTATTAAAAATCAAGAGCGTCTGGCCTAAGGACGTGCTGAAGTTAAGAGCAACCGGAGTACATATTCAGGATGATAAATAGAATCCAGACAAGCAGCATTTTCTCTTCTGAAAGTCACATTTAAGGTAAAAGCTCTACATGGCATCATCTCGTACCGTCTCCTCAGAGGCAGACCATCTTACTTTGGAGACACATGTTGAGCAAATTGGGCCCAAAATACAGCTCAGTTCAGCCTCCTGCGTGCCCTATGAGGGGGAATTTTAGCTCATGTGACTACAGCTCGTCTCCCCAACGGGGTTGATTAAACTGAAAATGTCAACATGCCCACCTTTTCTGCACCTCCGCTGTGCTTAAACGAGAAAAAGAGGACTGTTTGAAGGTGCAGGGGGATGAAACAGTTTGCTTTTTGGTGGTTGGATAAAACACTAAAGTGCCGCTGCATCCCTCTCTTTAGGTGGAGCTGAAGCAAGGGCTAGCTCCCTCTGCAACACTAGCAGAATAGCATTGTGGGCAAACTAAAGTCAAAATGAAACAAGTTAAATTCGGTAGAAGATCGTTACAAAGTAAATCTCGGAGGCTGTTGAAGATCACGTGAAACACTGAATGTTGGACAAGATGGTTTGTCAGATTTTCTGTAATACTTTTCAAATTCTTAAAGCATAGCGACGCAGACAGACAGGAAACGTACGTTGCGTCTTCTACAGCGATTGTCCTTGTGAGCCGTCCAGCTTGATTGAACTTCAGTGCTTCAGTCATTCATCAGCTCCTTCTGTGCTGTACATAGAGTGGCACTTCTCCTTATTAAACACACTCTCTCTCTCTCCATCACTCTTTCCCTCTCTGTCCATATGGCAATGTACAGCATAATTATTCATGCTGAAATGAAGTTATGGCACACGCTGACGTTTATTTCAGGGTGAAAGAGAGATAAGTGCTGACAGAGCAGGAGCAAGCTCACAGAATGCTAGCTGGAGGATTAGGATCCATAATGGCCCTAACGCGGGGTGTGTTTCATTAAAAGGGTGCTTTTTTAGGACCTGTAATTAGTCAGCCGTTCTGAGACAGTGATATGTTGCACCACCTTTATCGCAATATTGCGGTGCCTTCTAACATTTCAGCACAGAGCGTCTGCTTATCCTCGCCGGAACACTGGAAAACTCTTCGGATCCGACTATAGCCTCGGCAAAACCTGTCACGTGTCCAAAAGATGAACGTTTTTACTATCAGTAGTTGTGAAAGAACTGGAATATATTTCTCTTTCCAAGTATCTCAGCCACATGTTCTAATCAGAGCCGCTATCTGATTGCAAAACAATTTATTACAGCTCTAACTAAATTAGGTAAGTCACATCGTAAGAGCTTGAAGAAGCGCTGATCATGAAGTGGAGAAAACACCAGTGAGAAATTAATGCCAATTCATTTGAAATGGGGAAAGTTAATGGCTAACTAGCCAGCAAGCTAGTATCTAGCAATAGAAGTGTTATGCTAGCATGTGCTAAGTTGCTACCTTGCTATTTTTAGCTATAGCAAGTAATAGTAATTAACTGTAGTAACTATAGTAACTAACTAGAGTAGTAATGTTGAGTTTATAGATTGCTAATCACTTTTTTCAGATGCTGTAAGGACATTTTTAGGGTTCCGTCAGCGTTAGAACCAGCAGGTCCCTTTTTAAGCCAAATTCGGCTTCACTCTATAGAGTATGGTAACTAGCTCATTTCCCCTAGTCATGTTTAAATCATCAGATGGCAAATATATTAGTGCCCCAATACGCAGGTTATTTGCATAGTTCACTGTAATTCTAAATTCATATTTAAACTTATTGGAAAATTCACATAATCTACAAATTACTGAAATTATACTAGGCCACAATAATGTAAACACCATAATTGAGATTAGAAATAGAAAGTAGCAGCACAGAATCCGCTGCATGATGATCCTGTATCCTGATTCATCACAACGTCGGCATCAAAAAGACCCCGGTATAAGCAGTGAAGCGTTTTAGCGTGAAATCCAGCCATCTTTAAAGCGAAGCTGTGAGAATGGTATTGTTCTCACGCTTGTACACAGTTTGCCACACGCGCTCCATGACCTAAATTACCCGATCACTCACCTAAACCTGACGCAGGGGCCGCTAACCATTAGAGATGTTTCTACACAGGGCAATAATATCAGACATTATTACAGAAGTGAGGCGCTGTTCGCTTGCCAGCGAGTAACGAGCACAGAGAGGGGAAACAAATAAACTTCGTTCATCTTCGATAGCGTGTGAAGCTAAACAAGATTAGATTCGATCATGATGACAGCAGGAATGAACAAACGGTGAATTTTAGTACAGCATGACTGTTTATTAGATTTGCGTGACGGAAAAGCGTTCGTATGAGGAGTTAATACCAAAATTACGCACGCCGGTTTTAAGACTCCTGATGTAACGAACGACTTAATGATACGCAAAAGTAGCATGTTACGATATCAGTATCAAGCACGTTGCGATTTCATGAGCTCGCTTTAGTATCACGTCGTTTTGTTAAATTGTGCGCATGGTGGGGAACTACTGGGGACCCAAAATACAGTGCGTGTAAATACAGAATACGAGCGCGTGCTGCATCGAGTGCTATTCTGTGCGCTGAAAGCCGTTTCGTTGTCCGAGTAAACTAATAAGTAATGTGATCCTTTCACGTCAAAGGTACGCCAAAAGAGAAACTTTTAAAGCTTTTGGAAACGTCTGACTGATATTAATACCTGATACTAATAAGCCCCGCCCACTCCCTGACTCTCTCACGTGCTTTAACCCAAGGGTGCCTTGGAATCTAAATCAGAGTCGTCCGTGATTGTTTCCCTTTTGTGCTGGATGAGTTATGCAGATGAGCGGCTTTTCTATACAGAATTTGAAAAATCAAAGCGATAAAAAAGTGTGATTCCACCACACACACGCTACGAATTCAGGAGCTCGGTTAATAACCTCTCGCTTCGCTAATTTATATCAGAGCAGGAAGCAGTAAAACGAAATAAAATGCTAAATATTAAGGCGCGCTGGACCGAGTGCTGTTGAACGATGACTACGGAAGCCATTTTAGCGATTAGTGGAAGAATCACAGTTCTTGCAACAACATATGTGCGATCTACAGTTCTCCTGTTAGCAGGCGCGTAACCCGGTTCTGAATACCAGGAACTTTCCCGCTGCTTAAATAACAGACAGGAAGTCCTGTAAGGCTTATTAAAGATACGGAGGATTTACTGTCTGCTCTTTGTGTGTGCAGTTGTCAACTCTCTTTAATAAAACTCCCGCAGCTCAGATCTGCGTGTGTGTGTGTGTGTGTGTGTGTGTGTGTGACAACAGGGGAGCAGCTTGCCTCTAATACTGCCTGACATTTACCCATTTAATTAACTCTCCAATATTGTTGAAAATTTCTCAGTTTCTTACCTGCGTGCACACACACACACACTTCCAGCTCAGTGACCCAGAAGGTAGGTGCACTCTTGATGATCCACACACACACACACACACACACACACACACACACAGGTTCAAGAGACCTGACAGAATGTCACATTTAGCCGGGGGGGGGGGGGGGGGTTATATAAAGGAAGCAGTTGCACTGCACTTTAGACTGTAGAAATGAACGTAGGAGTGGTGAAATCGCAGAGCAGTAGGACATTTTGGACAGAAGTCGTTTATCAAGCGGCTGCGTAAAGTGAAGCCGAATAACACACCCGGTCGATTCTGTCCTTTTGTCTCCGATGTGAGGGTTTTTATACCGTCCTCCCTGCCATGAAAAATGTTATTTTTTTATAGAAGAATCCACAGACGCACAGAATCCAACACAAAGCAGAAACATATAAAAGAGGACACGTGACTCCAGAGCGCAATTTACTGTATATTTTCTTTCTCCTTTTTTCTCGTCCACTTTACTTAAAAACGGCTTCCGGACAATTCCACAGCAGGAAGAGAAAAGAAAGAAAACTTTCTGGCTGTGTGGAAGATTACACACTCAAGTACTTCGTCATTCGGAGATATTTAAAGTACCGAGATATTTTCAAACCAGATACACTCGTTTAAATTTAGACTTTTTTACTTACGGGAAAAGATAGCTGATTACACCTTCAAACACCAGACTTGTGTTTGACAGTTAAACGCTCTCCACAACGTATATATGCCCCGCCCACAGGGGGCGTGTTTTGTTCTACAGTAGCAACTCCTGCACTCTATTCCCCTTTTCCCAAAAAAACCCCAAAAACCCATAAATGAGAGTCTTTTATATATTTGGAATAGGGCGGAGTTTGTACGAGTTGGTGATTTTGAGAATTTTCGTCAGAACGATGGCGAATTCCGTGTTCCTTCACCCGAGTCAATGTAAAATTGTATAACGTATCATATTTAGCTAGCTCGCTAAGCTAGTATCAAATTCGTTACGATTAGAAGTCATTAACATTAACGATGTCTTGGTTTGGAAACCAGAAAAAGTGTTAGCTATTATGATGTAAGTTAGCTAGTGAAGCACATTAATACATGTGAAAGGAAACATGCGTCTTTTAAAGACGTACAAAATATTAACATCGGCTGCTTCCAGTCAGTTTGTGATGATTTAAAAAAAAAAACGTAATGACGCGTCATCTCAGAAAAAACGTAGTGACATAATCAACGCTCTATCAATTATTGTTTTCCTTTTTTATTTTACGCTTCTCTGATTCCCCAGACTGCTTCGGCGTTCAGCTTTGGGCTTTGTGTGACCTTCAAAGTTGCAGCTCCGTGATGTTTGAAAAGCTTAACTCAGCTCAACAGTGCTCCTGTCATGTTGTGTTTTTTTTATAAACAATAACATCATAAACGTTGGCTTGTAATTGCTGTGATATTAAAAGACCAGATTGCAGTGACCTGCAGTAACCTCCTGCAGTCGTTGGGTATTCTCCTATAGCAGAACATCAGGAAGTGGTTTATTCCTTACAGTACGTTAAAAATAAACACACGTGTCTGAATGTTCGTAGGTGGTCAGTAATCTGCTGGTGTTATACGGTTTGCGCTTTTTTTTCTACACTTATTCATAATTAATTATCCAATCAGAGAGTCAGATCCCCCCTGGAGCGCCTGATATTGCACTGAGGCAGATTCCACGACTCCTTTATGAGTTACGGCGGTGTGTTAGAAAAGGAGAAAAGCTCTGCATCACTGTTCCCACTGTGCCCAGTCTTACTGCGACCGGGAAACACATTTCTCTGTAATTCATGCACTGGTGCAGAGGGAGAGGATTTTACTTTGAGTAGCGGTTCTCTCCAGGGCAGAAAACATGCTCATTTAACTTCCAGCGTGCGCGCATGTGTGTGTGTGTGTCTTATGGCGTTTTCTCACAGCTCTCAATTTCCTTTGAAACTGGCCGTATGTTTTGTCGCCATATACACGGCGAACTGAATTTATTTCACACCGAATTTATAGCAAAAAATCGAACCCAGAAGCGTACAGCGGTGACACGAGGGAGGGCTGGGGACGGGCGCGTGAGCGTGAGCATGTATTCATGTAGGTTTGCACATATAAGAGCCTTTGAAGATACACACGTGTCGAGGAATCTAAGAAGGACGCATGCGTGTAATATGGGCGTGTCTTTTATTAGAGCGAATCATCATGAATCAGGAATCAAATCAGAGGCGCACTGTGAGAGTCTGAGAGTGATTCATGCTCATAATAAGCCAAAAGACAGGCGAGGGGCAAAATCAGGAGGCGCTAGGAAATGAGGAGGAAGTCAGAAAAACACAAATCAAAACATTGCTGCAACACCGCAGCGAGACAAAGACGCGCAGGAGCGGGCTTGTGCGGTACCGTGAGATTGCATTCAAAGCATTTCCACCAGGTTTAAGGAGAGTGGGGGAGGGCATAATGATATTTCTAGCTGTGAAGTCGGGAACTGCTTGGTGGCAGAGCCAGTCATGAAAACTCAGCTGGATGGTGGATTATTAGCTGATAAACAGTAAAAAAAACAAACAAATGTATTAATTAATAGCGAACTGTACATTTCAATATAATCTGGTCAACATGGCCGACATTTTCACCATTAATGCGTCTCGATTCGAGAACACGTAAGATAGACGGCGACAGGGGCGGGGCTTCCAGGCAGTGCCGGTTAATATCAGCGAGATCAAACCTACATATCTGTCAGTCATTCCAGATTTATATGTCAGTTGGCTCATCCATCATTGCATTGGAGGAGAAAAGAAGACTGCTCCTATTTTGAGTGATAGAACATGACCTGACTAAACTGGTCGTTACTGGATGTCGTCGCCAGGATCCTTTAAATAGACAAACGAATCAAGGGAATGAACTGAGAGGACCTGGCCACGCTATAACAGGACAGGGACGGGGACGGGGACAAGACTAGAAAAAAACAAAACATACTTGTGGTTAATGTAAAGATGGCTTATCTATATTTGAATTTAAACTCAAAGTGGGTGTGGCATAAAGGAGAACTTTCTTTTTTGTTTTGTTTTGTTTACAGTATTTGCGATATGTTTTAACAAATGCAGTTTCTCAAAACCACAAACAGACAAGTAGCTACAGTTGACGCTCTGTGACTCCGACCAGGCGGTTCCCGCAGGATCGCGATCCCGACGCAGCCCTGACGTACACCTCGAGTCTCGGCTAGTCTGAAACACGCCAACAAATGAACAATCCGTCTGTTTGTGTTTGGGTTTGTGTCTGTCGCGTAACGCACTCGTATCCGGTTACCGTGAACTGTCCATGGGTTTTTTTCCCAAGGTCGCAGTGGTTGCCCCGGTAATCATTTATTAACAGAAATTTTGGCCTTTACACAAAGCAAAAGGGCACAATTACTGCGTTTGTATTTTGTAAGAGCTCCTGCAGCGTGACACGGGGATTTTCTGGATGAAAACACGACCGCGCGTGAACTGAGAAACACTCGTCTGTGTTTAATACGAGCTTCGAGTTTAAAAAGTCATCCATAATTAGATGGAAACGATGTTGGTTTTTACACTATCTAGATACAAAGCTTGCAAGTGTAATTAGACAAAGTGTGTGCGTGTGTGTGTGTGTGTGTGTGTGTGTGTGTTTGCTGGCTCTAAGTCAGTACTGCCTCATCCATCAGTTTTCTCCCGAGAGCAGCCCGCTGGGGTCAGTGGGTTTCAGGGGTTCTTTTGTTCCACTGTCCTCCGAGGAAAAGGATAATTGGAGGTGTGTGTGTGTGTGTGTGTGTGTGTGTGTGTGTGTGTGTGTGTGTGTGTGTCATGTAGATTACCAAACCCGTCGCCTCTGCCAGTAATATTTAAATATTGCTGGTGCAATGCAGCATGTGAGCAGCTGCTAAGCTCTGTGGCTGCTGAATAAGAAGATACAGTCAGCTCGGGAAATATTGGCACCCTTGGTGAAGATGAGTGGGGGGAAAAAGAACAGGGTTGTCAAATCCTTGTGTCACAATTATTGGCACCTCTTTGGAAATTCTTCGGAATGAAATGTGAATGATGCGTCTTTTCAATTTATTAACATACTTTTACATTTTTTTAATTCATCCGATTCCGGATGCTAGATAGCTGCATAGACGTGGAGCTACTCAGCATCCAGAGGGTGTGTGCTTCCGTCCAACATGCGAGAGACGTAGAGAGAAAGAGTTAAGAGGTGGCACGTGGTCTACACGAGACTGCACGCAGCGGAGCCGAGGTAAGTACAGTACAAAATAGTAATCAAGTCCCACAACCTCTCTTAAGCGGGCACCAATGACATCCTGTCAACTAATCGTTCCTCATCATCAGCATCAGCATCATCATCCAATGAAAGGAGACCTTCATAAATCTATAAATGAAGAACCGAAGCTGTAATGAACCCGACTAGAAGAGGAGCCGCGGATCACGTTTGGAGATTTGCGGAAGATTCCGTGATTTTCTAAACCGCGCTTAAATACCAACAAACTGTCCTTAAGGCGTGACATACGGAGGACCTTTCGCTCATCGAGCTTGAAACATAAGCGCCTGAAGTCCACTAGACTACGCCGTGCTCCGCTGAGACAAAAATAAAGCCACAACAGTGAACTTTTTCATGTCCGGACTTTTAATTGCGGTGGACGAATTAAAGGTCCGGAAACCTTCTTAAGGCTTCACGGACTCCATGAAGTGCAAGGAGATTTAAAATGGAAATCTGGCTCCCTCTGCCAGGAGGTTACAGCAGGCTCCTGGTTCAAAACATCCAAAGCAAAACAAAGGACTGTTGCGGAATAGCTTTACTTTAATTAACGGTTCCTCTGAAACGGTCAGAGTCAGATTAAGCTAATTAGCCACAAACATTTTCTTTATGACCTGCCATGCTTTCATTTGTCGAGGTGTGTGCGTGTGTGTGTGCGTGTGCGTGTGCGTGTGCATGTGCGTGCGTATAGCCTGAGAGAGTGAGGGTGAGATAACAGTGTGATAAAGGTGTGTTTTGTTTGTGCTAGATAAACACAATGCAGACATTTTATTTGAATTATTTAGATACTGTTGGACTTGAGGATTATCTTTGTGCTGTTCTTGCTGTGCTGCAGTATAGTCGTAATGCAGCAGTAAAAAAAAGAAAAAAAGAAAACCGATTGAGACTTTACCAACCATGCAGTACTTTAAACACTGCAATCCCTTACACTATACCTTACAATGTTTACCGCTTTTACCCCCCAAATAAACACGGCACACGAGCCACATGACATGTGAGTCTGGAATCGTTGACCATTGCGAAAGTGTTCTGCACTCTACTATACTACCTGACACCTAAATAAGCCCCGCCCCCTTCTTCCCATTTTGCGTTAATCATAATAATTATCCTCAGTCTCGATTTTCCCGCTTGAAAGATGCGGCATCACCAAGAACACGTGAAACAAAGCTACGTAAAGCGCTAGCTTTTATGGATAAGCGCTGCTACAGGTAATGCAGCCGTCACTCCTGGCAGCCATTTTGTGCAAGTAAATTGTCTGCTCTTATAATTAATGACATTAAGAATAAGTTTTAGGGACCCGTGTGTGTTAATCATCTCAGCAGGACGGGTTTGAAGCGGAGGTTCCGCTCGGTTTTTTAATAAAATCATCACATCCTTAGGGACTGACACCGTTCTTTTCCTGCCGAGTTCCAGTGGGAGGTTCCCATGGAAACGCGAGAATCAGAAAAGCTAGCGTAATTGGTTCACCCCACTTTTCTCATCCTGTCTCTGTTTTGTCTAGGTCTTGATCTCTTTATCTCTCTGTCTCTGTCTCTCTTTTTTTTTTCGACTGTTCATTAAATAAACTCTTTCTCATTAACAGTTATGAATCATATGATGATTCAGGAAATTTTTCTAGACACATCTACAGAAGAAAAAGTGTTAGAAAGAAAAGGAGCAGCTTGTAACTCAGCCTTATTCACGTTTAGAAAACAACTCCCTAGCTGCACTTTCTCTCATTACTTTATTCTTCCCTCTCTCTCTCTCAGTAACCTCATCGTTTTTCTCCACTGCGCTCTCTCTCTCTCTCTCTCTTTCTCTCTGTATTCATCTCTCTCGCACATCAGCAGCTTCTGTCATATGGAGCTAAAACATTTCCAGTTAGATGACTAATACAGAGATCATTTCTGACTTGTGAGCTAAACCGGTGATTTCAACTGCATTACCATCTCAAATGTCATATCAGATTTCAAATATCACTCCTGAAGGCATTTCCATGATATGCAGTGCTATTTATGGAAAATTATATTGTAAATGATATTGTCGCTGCGAATGTAAAAGTGAAAAAAAAAAACTAGATAAACCAAATAAACTAATAAAAAATTTAAAAATAAATGGTTTCTTAAGAAAAGGAAGGATAAATATTCTTTGAGACAACTTAGAAGATGGCAGAGTAGAGGATGTTCTTAGAGGCAGAGTAGAGACGCTCTTAGAGGCAGAGTAGAGACGCTCTTAGAGGCAGAGTAGGGACGCTCTTAGAGGCAGAGTAGAGGTTGTTCTTAGAGGCAGAGTAGAGACGCTCTTAGAGGCCGAGTAGGGACGCTTTTAGAGGCAGAGTAGGGACGCTCTTAGAGGCAGAGTAGAGGTTGTTCTTAGAGGCAGAGTAGTGACGCTCTTAGAGGCAGAGTA
>JAQMYM010000010.1:13746706-13776994 GCA_030014255.1 Parauchenoglanis ngamensis
AAGTGTAACTTTACTCACTAACATACAAACTTCAACTTAAGTGTAACTTTACTCACTAACATACAAACTTCAACTTAAGTGTAACTTTACTCACTAACATACAAACTTCAACTTAAGTGTAACTTTACTCACTAACATACAAACTTCAACTTAAGTGTAACTTTACTCACTAACATACAAACTTCAACTTAAGTGTAACTTTACTCACTAACATACAAACTTCAACTTACTAAGTGTATCCTTACTCAATAACACAATATTTACAACTTTCTTGCTAACATACTAACTACAGTGTACTAAGTACAACATAAAATACAGTCAATTGTTCATTTATTTAAACTTATATACTTACTAACTACAATGAACTGGATACAACTTTATTCACTTATATACTAACTACAACATACTAAATACACCTTTACTTAGTCAATAGTGATAGTCAACAATACTAAAGTTAACAGTACACAATTCAGCAATACTAAAGTTAACCATATTAAATTCAGCAGCACCAAAGTCAACAATACTAAAATCAACAGTGCTAGTCAACATTACTAAACTCACAATACTACAGTGAACAATACTAATGTTAAGAACAAAAAATTCAACAGAAAAAAAATTGGACAAAACTACAGTTTATTATACTGCAGTAAATAAAACTTCAGGAGATAATACTACATCCAACAATGCGAGTGCTGTAGAGATGCCTGGGTTTTAAATACCACACTGCACATGCACGTTTGCAAATTAAGTCTTTGCTGGAAAAAAAGGTCTCATGTCTGAAACATTTATTTGCATATTATGTTGTAAACAAGCTTTGAGGGCAGTGAACATTTAAATGAGCTTGTCTGGTATCCAAAGTACAAAAGTAATACTGCTATCACCAGAAAGCTTTTTGTAGGAAAATCAAAATGATGGTTCTGGGTCAAAGTGGCTCAGAATGCTGGAGCAGGTCACGTTTTGATCTGGATGTGTGTTAGTCATGGCCTGAGTTTCATTTCTGAGATAAAACAGCAGTAGGCAAATAACATGCCTGGATTATATCCTTACTTTACAGAAGCGTTTCATCACATCATGCTCTCATCCACCTGGGAACCAGGATACGTAATAGAGTTCAAAGCCCTGGTGGATGTGAGGGAAACTTTTAATTCAAAACTACAGCTGAGGGCAAAAAAACCAGGGTCCAAAAACAGAAACACAGCTGGTAGATGTATAAAAGGACTGCACGGAAGGACTTGCCCAGGTGACACTGGAAACCATGGGAGAGACTGTATGTGATGGATAATGTATTGATTAAATTTGTAAATTTAAGTGAAACTGAATAATATGTCTGTACATAAGAGCAGTGTAGGAAACACCACGTGAAGCGCGGCTACCTTTAACTTTAGGCTTGATGATTTACGTTCACTTCTAGTCGGACCATTAAAAAGTGAATAACCAAAAGGTGTCCATTACATACAAGTCTATTTTGCAATCGTTTTCTGAATAACGTTCGATAAAAGAAATGTAACACATTAAGTTCTTTGTTGACTCCGCCCCAACTGAGCATGACGAAAAGTCGAAACCCGGACAACCGGCTCACGGTGCTAAAGATTATAACTAGATTATAAATGTAATCAACAATTTAGAACAGAAATTACGTTTGCGTAAGTATGAGGAATGGTTTACAAAAACTAGGTGCCAATGGAAAAAGAGACGTTCCAACTATTAGCGTTAAAAGAAATTCTCACAAACCAACTTGGAACATTCAGGAGCGTTCGATAGTGGTGCCGTAGATTTCGCCCAATGAGCAACGAGAACAAGGCCCTTGTGTTTACAGATTGTTTATCCCCAAAAATATCAGTAATTATGGACCTACTTCAAGTATGAATAATTCTAATCTTTAAACGATGCACCTTTGGTGCTTGGCCCCCGTAAATAAAGACTCTAACATCCTGCTTCCTGGTTATAGGCATTGTTGTCTGGTTTGTTGTGGTATAAAAGAAGTAACACACTTCAGGATGTGCTGTTAAGGGAAAATCATCAAAATTAGGATGGTGAGTTAGACAAAGCTTAAAGATTTGATTCTTCCAAATGACTCCCCTAAGTGAATTTATATGAGCTTGATCACAACTCAAGGAATATCGATTCACGACTCAGGAATATTGATTCACGACTCAGGAATATTGATTCACGACTCAGGAATATTGATTCACGACTCAGGAATATTGATTCTCGACTCAGGAATATTGATTCTCGACTTAGGAATATTGATTCACGACTCAGGAATATCGATTCACGTCTCAGGAATATTGATTGAGCTTTTCTTCATTTTATTTTTTTTGTCTAAAAAGTTCATCTCTTTTAAATTTACAATAAACCTGCTGTAGAACCTGTGTACTCTTTTAGGTTACTTGTTTATTTTCCTCTTCAAACTTGTACAAGATTTGTTTCCTACTATTTTCCCTTTTTTTTTCTCTTTGTAGGTATGCGCATCTTGGTGACGCTGCTGCTGGACACGTTGCCAATGCTAGGAAACGTTTTGCTGCTATGCTTCTTCGTGTTTTTTATCTTCGGAATTGTTGGCGTTCAGCTGTGGGCGGGATTACTGCGCAACCGCTGCTTCCTGGATGACGACGCAAGAACGTGAGTACAGACTGTAACAATTGTATTTCTTGTTCATTAAGAAACGACACGTCATCCTTTTTATCCATTTATAGTTTCATTTTATGCCTTTTTTTTGTCTCTCTTGAAGTTTATAAGGCAAAAAAAATGCGTGTAAAATCTTGTGCATTTTTACAGTGGATTAGATAATAAGGTCACAGTAAATCCACAATAACAATTTGGAACAGCAGGAGCAGCATAAGGGTTGAGCAGAAGTTATAGTGAAGCAAATTACATTGTGAAATAATGAGCATGTAGCAGCGAATACATGAACATAACATCTGGAAAAACAGTCCTGAGTGCTGAGCGAACAACATCATCATGCAATAATAATGCTGGAGCAAGTGAATGTAAGGAAGAGGCTTTAGAGTCAGCCTGAGGCAGTTACACCCGAGATGCTGTTCTACCTCTGGCCAGATTTCAAGAGGATAAAAATGCTGAAGAAGGGATTGTAGTATATGTTTTACCAGGAAAGTAGTGAGACCTTTTTGTAATTCCTAAATCACATCGATACAACCAGTGATACTGTTTCTGTGGGTTCTCTAGGACGTGATGAGGGTGTAGAGGGCTGCTGCAATCAGTTGCCACAGGAAATGGAGATGTTGCCATGCTTTTAAAAGCAATCTATGGAACCTTGACCGAAGGTTATCATCTTCAGTCTTTATACGACCCTAGCTCAGACGCAATCAAACTTTTTACCCATAAGCCCCGCTTCCCATTTTTCTTCTTTAAGAACTTGCACCCCTCTTTGAATCACTCACTTTGTAATTAATTCACTTGGTGTAATTGGTTCACTTGGCATGAGTGAATCAATTGAATCAGTCTGTTGGAATCATTCTATTTGAAAATGATTCACTTGGCATAGTTGGTTCACTTGACATGAGTGAATCAATTGAATCAGTCTGTTTGAATCACTTTATTAGAAAATGATTCACTTGGCATAGTTGGTTCACTTGACATGAGTGAATCAATTGAATCAGCCTGTTTGAATCATTCTATTTGAAAATGATTCACTTGGCATATTTGGTTCACTTGACACTTGAATTTGACACTTGACAATTGAATCACTCTGTGTGAAAATATTTCACTTGGTGTAGTTGGTTCACTTGACATGAATGAGCCAAACGACTCATTCTGTGTGAATCATATGGTTTGAAAGTAATCAATGACGGTGTGATGTGATGAGGCCCAACACAAAGTGGGGTTCCTGTTAGCACACGCAGAAGCAGTTGATTTCACTTGCACCACAACAGTTTTCCCATGAACTGCAAATTTTATTTCAGTAATGAAAAACATGCAATTGGCTTGTTCATTCTGTTTGAATCACTCTGACTGTGGCGCAAGGCAACAAAAATGTGCACAAACCTGGTAAATATTTGCCACAGTCAGTGTATAGACTTGACGGTTTCGTATCTTTGCGAAGTCTTGCCAAGCCAGTCTCATTTATTTCCAAGTTCCTCAGTTTAAACCATGTTCTCTTGAATTTTTCACCATTTTAAGTTCCCCGTATTAGCCTGGTGTGTAAAATTATCTATGTACTCTGATGTAATTAATGTCCCAGGGGTTTTTTGTCTGTTAGTTTTATGAAACTGCATTTCTAAAACAATAATGTTTTGTGGCGCTTTAATAAAACTAGCTCACATCCTGCCACCTTTCACTTCCCATTGTTCTCCGCTGTTGTCTTTTCATGCTGTGTAGTTCAGCCTATGATTGTTCAATTGGGAGCGCTGGAGATGACTTGGCACGAGGCCAGCCAGCTTATAGACTGCCGCACTAAGGCATCGAGGGTTTTAATCTTTGCCGTTCTTGGCAGAAGTCAGCCTTACACCCCTCCATTATTTTTTCTGCTTTAAAAAGCTTCTTGTGGGAAGGCATTATGCCAATATAAGAGGGAAAGTGAATGACACAGGTCCAAGATTTACATCATGCCATTTATATTTAGATATCTGGAACAAAATATTGACCTTCCTGGAAACTGGAGACGTGCAAATGTACTAGACAACTCTGCTATGTCATCTCATGTTAAGCGTCATCTGCGAAACAGGTTCTCTACATTCTATCAGCTATATACAGACAGCACTACGTCCTTAGACATTATTGTGTTACAATATTTAATGTTACAGCTGACACTGGAGACTCTTTCCATACATGCTAAATAAATAAACATCTCCTTACATAAGCCTTCACCATGAGTCAAGCAATCAATGTTGGATCAATTCGTTTGGAAATAATTCACCTGGCATAATTGATTCACTTGGCATAACTGAACTAATTGAATCACTTTCTTTGAATCACTGAAAATAATTCGCTTGGCATAATTGATTCACTTGGCATGAGTGAATCGATTGAATCACTTTCTTTGAATCACTCTGAAAATAATTCGCTTGGCATAATTGATTCACTTGGCATGAGTGAATCAATTGAATCACTTTCTTTGAATCACTGAAAATAATTCACTTGGCATAATTGATTCACTTGGCATGAGAGAACCAGTTGAATCACTCTGTTTGAAAATGATTCAACTGGCAAAATTGGTTCACGATATAAATATAAACGATTACGTGTGTTTTGTTAAAGAGTTCAAGAGTTAAACGTTATAGCCTATTTGGGGATAAAACGTCTTTGAGATACAGTCCATTGTCCAAGTCTACAAAAGGGTTTGATGGGAATTAAAGCTTCTTGGTGTAGCAATAGCAAGATTATATAAATGACCAAAAGAGGTCATCCATAGAGTGTTTTAGCGCTGCAAGCACAGAGGACATCTGTGAGCATGACATCTAAGGCGCTGCTAAACCAGCCGCCAATTGATTTAATGTCTTTTAAAAGACAACATGTTGTCATCTCGCTCACAGGAGTACAGCGCTGACTGTAAAGGCAGTCACCAGCTCGGAGAAAACAATCAATCCCAGCAGATATCAAGGTTTTCATGCAATGCAGATAA
The DNA here is from genome assembly GCA_030014255.1 of Parauchenoglanis ngamensis. Lineage (NCBI taxonomy): Eukaryota > Metazoa > Chordata > Actinopteri > Siluriformes > Auchenoglanididae > Parauchenoglanis > Parauchenoglanis ngamensis. Next base: position 13,752,288 of record JAQMYM010000010.1, read on the forward strand.
ATTGGGAACGTCCCAGTGGACCGTGAGTCGGATTATACATCAAACACCCCGCTTCCAGACCACTCGCTCTGCTTTAGATGTTCATCAACTACAAAGCCACAGCTCCTCGGGGGGTACAGGCCGCTAATCAAGAAAGCTGTACTCTAGTTAAAGCTAAATTCACTTTATCTAATGTATCTTTAATGCTAAATGACAATTAGCTTAAAACACAAGTTAGCAACAGTGTCTAGTGATAAGTGCTAGCTTTTAGTACTTTAGCTTTCTAACTTAGCTAGTTTGTGTATTAGTGCGTGTGTACATCACACCGCTACAGGTTTCCTCCACTGAATGGATGTGAAACGGAGGCCCGGCGAGGCGAGGCTAACAGGCGTTTCGCTAAATTGCTCGTGTTATCGTTTCGCACGTTTGACGAGCGGCGTTATTAACTTGACTAAAACGCAATCACACCTTTTGATCTTTCTGTTCTCTGTGAGCACACGGCGCTACCCGCACCCCGCTAAACAGAGGGAGCGACAGAGAGAGAAAGAGAACCATCAATTTTTCATATATTTGAAACTCTCGTGCGGCGAAATGTGGAGCTTTAAGAGCCACGCCTCCGAGAGGTAAGAGAGGACCGGGTGTTATCTTCTCCTAACCGGCTCCACAGCATCGCTCTGTTGCTCTTATTCTCTCTCGTTAATGTTTCAGGCTTCGGTTAGAGAAGTGTAAAGTAATTGCAGTGACACGTGTGAACCCAGAGTCTACGCAGCAAACGCAGCTTTAAGTGCATCATAAAAACTAACGACTAAGTGCGGATTTCATTCTGATATTCAAAGCCCGGGCGTCGCTATTTTATTCAAATGAAATCAAATGCAGAATAATAGCATGCGCTGGATCAAGTGCTGTTCTACAACCTGCAGAATAATGAGTGTGGAAGCCATTTGGTTAAATAGCTAAATTGCTCCCGAAAAATACTTCCCGATTCAGTCCGTATTTTCTGTCCCCTGGTTTTTTGTCTTCTGGTTTAAAAGCAAGAAAGAAATAGAACACCTGAAACATGGCAATCCACACGTTTATTTATTAGCCTGTTGGACTTTCTCCGCGTAAATGTCGACGTGAGCTTCTGAATAAACGAACGTCTGTTTTTCTCTTCCTCTTCGTCTAGGATGTACAACCTCTCTCCATCTCTGAGCGCTTACTACAGACCTGAAGACTCCGACGACATCGCCTTCATCTGTTCGACCAACCGTGAGAACGGAATGCTGCGCTGCTCCGACGTGCCGCCTCGGAAAGTGGGCAAGGCTTACTGCGAGCTAAACGCTAGTGATGTCACGGAGCCCGCTCCTCTAGGCTCCGCCCATAGGGGGTGTGTGAACTGGAACTCCTTGTACAACAACTGCAGAGCGAGCGAACACAATCCGCACAACGGCGCCATCAACTTCGACAACATCGGATACGCCTGGATCGCCATCTTTCAGGTATTCCGTTTATTGCTGATTTTTTTTTAACAAGGTTTTTTTAACGAGGTCAAATCAGTCAATTGTTAATTATCTTACAAAGAACTTTTTCCAATTAATTTAGCATGGGGTAAAGCGGAATTATTGGCACCCTTGGTAAAAATTTGTCACAAATCCGTTAGGAAAAATGGTAAATTTGCTTCTATGTCCCACTGAAAATCTGACCCTTAATTAAAATTAATTTACTCACAATTATTGGCACCCCTAATAATTCTTAAGCAGAAAATGTAATTAGCCCTTGTTCCTATTTTTCAAATGTTTAGGAACTCATAAAGCAGGCATCCATGACTTCCTGTTCGACTGGGGTATGAATAGAGGTGACGCAGAGATCGACTTCCCTCAATCTGTCATCATCGTGGGGGATATTACAGAATAAACAAATAACAAATAAGCGTGTTGACTCTCATAAATCAGGCAACGGCTATAAAGATTGAAATTATCCAATTCTTCTGTCAGGGTGATAAATAACAAGGTTACAAAATAGGAGAAAGGCATAAATTTCTCCCAGGATCAAGGCTGAAGGTTTAAAGAAGCATTTCGGAGTCTGCAATTAGACGCCAAACGTAAATGTCTGGAGTTCACTGTCACTGCTGAAACTCATAACTGAGAAGGAGACAACAACAGAGACATTTTTCAACACGCAAATTGGAACTGGCCTGAAAAGAAGAACCTAATCACGACTGTTTTTCCCCTAAACGCCCAGGCTAGGGAGTTATAACGTGGATATTCCGGCAGGAATGTGCACCGAATCATGCAGTAATTCATACAGAAACGCTTCAGTGATGAAAACTCAAAATGGAAAGAATGACGCCGGGCGATTCGGAACATTTTCCTCGCTCTGGAGAAGACTCAGGAATGTCAACAAATGTGTCAATTAAAATTCCACGCAAAATGATTTCACCAAGGGTGCCAATAATTCCGGAGCTATATTATTTTGCTTTTGAGCAAACTTTTTTGAGCAACACATTTAGGTTGAGGGTTAAAACTGAAGGACGCTGGAGCTCCGTGGCTTCATTAGGTAAGTGTGAGCTATTTGGCTCGATTTTTGCTGAGTGTGATTTTGACTTGCGCTCCGTCGCATCATCGTTTTACAGCCAAGAGACACTCAGTTTCATTGTAGACGAACGAAGGGGTGGCAACAGAATTGATAAACATCGCCCCCGTCTCGGAAAATCAAGCGCTCGTCATGTTCGCTACTAATCGTGTCGGCTAAAGCCGAGACATCCATCACGTTCCCGAGTAACCTGTGCGCACAGGTGAAAACCATTTATGAGGCTCCGAGTAATCCGATTAGCCCGTCTGACATTTTTCATTCTTTAGCAAGTTTGCTTCAAGGGAATTATCGACCTCGTGCTTTTGGCTAGTGCGCGACAAAGACTTTTTCTTTCACCGTTTTTTCTAATTAAAACAGAGTATTTCTCGAAAACACCTAATCATGCATGCGAGCCAGAAAAAAAGCGTTTTGGGTTTTTAAAAAATCATTAACATGGTGAGGTTCTTGTCTAATTAAAGCTTTACCTCCAGTGCACATTTTCTGGTGACAAGCAAAGCGACGCAGGACTGTTTACAGCTGCTATAACGTAAGCGAGAACAGGAAGTCTTGAACGTAGCTAAAAGCATGACGTGTTTGTCGACGAATTGACCGATTGTTGGAGGAATAAAACGCTTCATCGCATCACCATTGATTATTTAAAGCGCTCCAGCGCGTGTTTTATTCCTTACGTAGCGTGTTTTACGACGCTCTCAGAGATTCAGCCAGGAAGTAACGCTCCACTCCCTTCTTGTCTTCAGGTGATCACGCTAGAAGGCTGGGTGGACATCATGTACTACGTCATGGACGCGCACTCCTTTTACAACTTCATCTATTTCATCTTCCTCATCATCGTAAGTATCATCGCAGCGATTCTCCCGCAGCCTCATGAGAGCAGAAAGTGCGAGTGACGCTTCATTTCACAGCCTAAACCTTACTGATCAGCTTCACCGTAGCTGCTAAAACACGCTGGAGGTCAATAAAGCTCCGCCGCAGTCATTATAAAATACGGTACTGTGCGTCTTAAAATATTACCAGTTTAATCTCAAACATTTGCTTTTATTTTTAATGCCCAAGTCTTTGACGTGACTTTACTACATTCTGCTTGAGATTTTCACATTTTTATCGCAAAATCACTTTTTTCCAGCACGTTTCCGACTTAATCCTTGAAATATTAGAAATGTTTAGTGGAAATATTACCATATAGTTCTAAAACTTTATTTCTTTCTCCTTGAAACCTTTTAATCTCAAAATATTTGCATGTATTCTGATACTCTATCCTTGAGAGAGTAGGTACTTCTTCTCCGAACGTTAGCAGTGTAATATGTTGCCTCTCTGCGATGTCATACTTCTGGAAAAGGTGTCTTGATTTTATTGATGTTTAGATTTTATACGATTGCACTGTATTCTGCTTTCTTGGCGTGGATTTGTACGCTTCGCGCTTTTATTCTCCGCTGTAAGGCAGGTTGGTAGCTGGGTTACATTTTTATTTCCATCGCTCCAATAAGCAACTTCTAACCCAAGTGTTGTTTTGCTTCAGGTGGGCTCCTTCTTCATGATCAATCTGTGCCTGGTGGTCATCGCCACGCAGTTTTCGGAAACCAAGCAGCGTGAGAACCAGCTGATGCGTGAGCAGCGAGCTCGCTTCCGGAGCAACGAGTCCACGCTGGCCAGCTTGGCCGAGCCCGGCTCGTGCTATGAAGAAATCCTGAACTACCTTGTTCATCTTTTACGCAAGTTATTTCGCCACGTCGTTCATTTTTATCACAGCGTGTGGAGCAAGAGCGCTAACCTCGGCGAGTCCGCCGCCGTGGGCGGGGCCAACGGACACTGGAGCAATAAGGAGAAGATCGAGCTGACCCGACGCCTCTTTCATCCTCATCATCATCATCATCATCATCATCATCGCCGCGTGGGAAACGGCACGGACGTCCCAGAAATGAAGGCGGTGCTTCTCAGTGGAGATAAACGCCTTCCCAAATACGCCTCGTCGTTCCCTCTGACCGTGCACAGCCTCAAGGGCATCGGCGTCAACTACCCCACCATCCTGCCCCTGGCCTTCTTCTCACACACACGTGTTCACCCCAGCTGCACAAGTGCCCTCAAGACCAAGAACACCAACAACAAAACTCAGCACGGTGAGAACACACACACACACACACACACACACACACACACACACACGAGAAAAGAAATTCCAGGTAAATTCCATACTACTGCGTGGAGTCTTGCTCCGTGTGCTGCCCACACCTGGATCTGTATTCGTGTAGGATCTGACGAAGGAACATATTTATATTCAGGTTACATCATTAATGTATGCGGGCAGACACACGTATTCGTCCGACGTGAGAACAGAGGAAACGGAGAATTCGGAATCTCCGAGCTAATTAAACATTAAGCGTCCGTTTCCCCGGGGGTTTGGAGACTAACGAAGATTTCCTCTGCTCCAATAATTCTAAATTAAATCCAAATGAAAATGAATATAGAGCACATAGACGTCCCACGCTAATCCTTTTCCGCTGCCCAGTCACTTTGCAATCCTGGTTAACCGCGTTAACGCCGCCCGGCTTTACCTCAGAGCCCAGGTGGTCATTATTTCAGCCTTAAAACATCGACCAATACGCAGCTCTGTGAATAAACCAGTCTGCCTTATTTAGTTGCGTTTCCCCAGGAGACCTCATTTGCATAAAAAGTAGAATTCCAGAAATCAACTAATTTTTAAAAGGCAAATCTTACCAATAGGAAGGAAAAAAACTAGGGAAAAAGTTCATTTATTATATACACCATAGGTGGGGAATTATATATTTAACACATGTGATGACAAAAATTAAAGTATTTAAGAATTTTTAAAACATTTTTATGTTAAATTGACCAAGAATCAATGTGTAATATTGTGATCAGGGTTATTTATAGACGTCTTAAGCCTTTTTTATACCCATAAAAAAACACAGTTCAATAAGCTAAAAGTCGGAAATTAAACCTGAAATATTTCTTTAAAAGGTCTAAAATATTTCGAACTGGCGACATATCTTTTCCTTTCCGTTTTCCCCATGCAGGTGTGTGTTCGAGTGTGTGTACGGAAGCTGGCAGCAGACCGGCCCCGTGCGAGCTTCCCACATGCGCGGTTCCTGCCCGCGAGGCCGACACGCTCAGCTCCAACTCCGTCTGTGACTCGGACACGGAGAAAGACAGCGACACGGAGGTGAAAAAAACCAGCTGGGAATGTGAGAAGAATTTCGGCGAGAAGCCGAAGACGGAAAACTTCCTCGGAGTGTGTGTGCGCTGTGTGAGAGGCGTGCTGAGGAGGATCGTGGACAGCAAATACTTCAACAGAGGCATCATGATCGCGATCCTCATCAACACTCTCAGCATGGGAGTGGAGTACCATGAACAGGTAACACACACACACACACATTATAAGTTAATTAAACCAAAAAAACGCAACTTGTCATGTCACACAACATGGCTTCCACTCTCCAAGCTTACAGAATAGCACTTGATCCAGCGCATTACATTACATTCCGTTTGTAGAGACGTGACATGCTCACTCGAGGTCGTTAAAGATTTCATTGTGCTTTGAATTCTCAACCGTGATTGGTCAAGCTGACCTGCTTTTGTATTTTTAAAGGTTTAAACCGGGTCAAGCTGATATTTCCTAGCATCCTGGTAACCATAAAGCTGGGTATGGTTTAAAGATTTCCGATACCAGTTTCCTCTTCGTAAGAACGTAATTCCAGACACAATTCCATGTTGTATTTCCACTCCGTCACATCGGCCGAAGTCTCGTAAGAACCCGAAAATGAATTCATTCACCTTGTTAATGTTTGTGCAGCACTTTAATTTTTTCTCTTCTGTTCAGTCTCTGTCGCACTTTTTTTTTCTTTTTTTTTTTTGTTCCAAAGCAGCTTGATAAAGGCCAGACCCTTAATGAGCAAGTGGAAAGAATCAGTGGCAAGGAAAAATTACCGAGCGCGAGGAGGAAGCCTGGAGACGAGCCGAGACCTTCTCAGCGTGGCACCGTGAGGTTTCGGCTAGGAGAGCTGTGGAGTAAACGAAACAAACGTATTTATACACAGCGCACGAGTCAGTGCTGATTTAATGCATATATTTATACACCGCGAGTACACAGTCGTTTATCAGGAGTGTTCTCGTTTCTATAGCGACGGCTCGTTCTTGGCGAACGTAAGGGGATCACGTTTATTTTTACGGAAGGAGTCTCCAGTGTCGGAGGTGAAGCCGAGGCAGAAACGTTTTGCGGTTTCGCTACAAATAATACTCACGTCACTGATTAGTTTCCTGTAGCGGCGCATCGCTAAGCGTTTTATTCATTATCTACGTCCTGTGTTTTTTTTTCCCCCTCAGTGAATCCTTTCATTTGGACTTGTGTACAGATCCTGTCACTCGGTTATTCCTCACGGTGGACGCGCTTCCTGTCTGCATCCTGCTGGATTTTGTCAGCTGCGTCTCGCTCGGCTAACGTGCTCCAGACGTGTGGCTGAGCTGCATTATTTGTCACTCGCTGAGCTTTTCTTTTCTTTTTGAGCCTTAACAAGTTTTGTGGGCGTGGCTAAATGGAAATATGAGTTGAACTGCGTGCTGTACGCCTACTTCGGTGTAATACGGTACCACCTTCTGTATTCTTTTGTCGTTTTCATAGCTGTCCCGCACTAAACAGTACTCATAATCATGAATGTTTTGCACCCGACACTTACTGCAATACCCACAATCCTTTTCAGAGATGAAAGGAATCAACCAATCACGAGTCTTCATGTCAACACACGGTTCGTGTTTCGCTGATGCACGGCCTTCATATGGTTCTGCGCTCATACTGTTTTTATTTTAGGCAAAGTCTGCGCACAGGTTAATTGGAGTCAGACGCTGTCCTATAAAGACACACACACACACACACACACACACACCGTCTGGCTAGTGATCTGCAGAAAGATCAGTTCATGAGACCCCTGCTCCAATCAGAGCAAATTGTAGCGGACGTGACGGAGGGGCCGTCGCACTTTCGTGACCTGAGAGAATAATTAACATGAAATTTGATCTAAAACTTTTAAATGATGATGTCACGGAGCGTTCAGCTGAAGGCTAACAGACGTTTGCGTACATCAGCAGCAATCGATTTACAGTTTGTTATAGTTTGTTTTATATTGAGTCAGAGTCCAGCCTGATTAAGCTATAACCTCAGGAGGTCTGTACACACAAGAAATCCCCAAAATATGAAATATCGGACTAACATCGTGAAACATCGAGTCTAAAATTCCGGCTGCATTTTGTGCAGGTGCTGGAAACATCTGGTGGATTTTTTTTTTTTGCTGCTAACAAAAGTTCTATCAGTTAATAAATAAAAGAGTTCAGCATGAATATAAATATAAACCTGCCATTTTTTATGTCTCTGTCAGACATGCTGTTATAGAAAAGGAATCAGTGTACCATTCCGACCAATCGGAGTACAGAACGATACTGTATTACTGTAATACTTTGGATTCACTGTAAACAAAATATAACCTCCACTGTGTGATTCATGATTGTGTGTGTGTGTGTGTGTGTGTGTGTGTGTGTGTGGAAGGTGTTTTGCTTGAGGCCGGAGCCCATTCACACACTCACTATCTCTCCGGGAAAATTATTATTTGCATTACACCAGACGGCTGTAATAACAGGGGTCAGCGTGCGCTTTGTGAAGCGGCAGACAAAAACATGAATGAGGTGTCACGCTGGAAAGTGTTCGCGCGTGTGTGTGTGTGTGTGTGTGTGTGTGTTTAAAGGTGTCGTTCCCTCCTTTGCATATCAATGATTTTGGTTTATTAATATGTAAGAGTTGCATGGTGAGATAAACGAACAGTCCCTTTTGTTCCCCACTTTCCTTATATGGTCATGGCTTCCTGTCCTCGTTCACCTGATTGGTTCCACCTGTTCATGTATGGAAGCAAAGGAAATAAAAGAGAAATGATTAATTAAGTGGTCTCGTAATAGCATCTGTGAGTGATTGGTCAGGAGGTGTTCCTGGTTCTGAATACAAATACGTTATGGTTTCCATGGTAACGTAATCAACATCATGGTGGTGTGATGAAGTGGTGTCCCGTAGTGTGTTATTCACCTCCTAGTGCAGTTATTCCCTCACGATTACAGTTTTTTCTTCACGTGATTAGTAAAGGCCACGTTAGGAGAGTGTACCGGTGCTCCTTACACACACGTTTAGATGACGTGTGTGTGCACGCGGTGTTGGGCGGGTCTGCTGTTATGTGAGTGTGGAGTTGTGGAGCTGATTTTGTTAGCTGTGTTCTGTTTCCTGACTCCGGCTCTGCTCTGGATGATTACAGGAAAAGCTCCGATAAAACCCAACCTCTCTGTCTGAGTGCTCTGTGCTTCATCACGCTTTACTCCTGTTCTTCTGTTCACACGCCAGTCCACATCCACCCGTCCATCCATCCATCCATCCGTTCGTCAATCCTTACCCGTCCACCCATCCCTCCACCCGTCCACCCATCCATCCATCCGTTCGTCAATCCTTACCCATCCATCCATCCACCCATTCATCCACCCATCCATCCATCCGTTCGTCAATCCTTACCCATCCATCCATCCACCCATTCATCCACCCATCCACCCATCCATTCATCTATCCGTTCGTCAATCCTTACCCATCCATCCATCCATCCATCCACCCATTCATCCATCCATCCATCCATCCATCCGTTCGTCAATCCTTACCCATCCATCCACCCATCCATCCATCCATCCATCCATCCGTTCGTCAATCCTTACCCATCCATCCACCCATCCATCCACCCATCCATCCATCCGTTTGTCAATCGTTACCCATCCATCCCTCCCTCCATCCCTCCATCCATCAATCCATCAATCCATTCATCAATCCTTACCCATCCTTCCATCCATCAATCCATCAATCCTTACCCATCCATCCATCCGTCCATCCATCCATTCATCAATCCATCATCCATCAATCCTTACCGATCTATCCATCTACCCATCCATGCATCTATTCATCTTCACTACCAGTCAAAAGTTTGGACACCCCTTCTAAGTCAATGTTTTTTTCTTAATTTTTATGACTTAAAAGTCGCTTCATGTCTTAAAGTAATGTTGGACTGTTGTTTCTCTTTACTTAGTCGAGCGGTTGTTGACATAATATGGATTACTGCAGTAGTTCAATAGGGCTGTTATAAAAAATACTGTATTTTTATCATTTCCCATTTACTATTTACTGTATGTGTCAAATGCATTAAGAAGGCAAGAAATGCCACTAATAAGCGTTTAACGAGGCGCACCTGTTCACTGAAACGCATTCCAGGTGACGACTTCATGAAGCTGGGTAAGAAAATGCCCACAATATCATCACGCTAAATGGTGGCGACTTTGAGGAATCTAAAATATGAAACATATTTTCATTTGTTTTTGTTTTTTTACACTTTTTTGTTTACTACATAATTCAGTAAATGTGTTGCTTCCTAGTTTGAGGTGTTCAGTATTGTTTTATAATGTAGAAAACAAAAAAAAACAGAAAAACCTATGAAAGAGAAGGTGTGTCCAAACTTTTGACCGGTCGTGTGTGTGTGAGGAAGTGAGATGCTTTTTATCACCATTGAGCTATTTATTTATTAAAGAATGAAACCTTTGTATTTATGTATACAGTGTTGTGGAGTGTCCATGAAGCTGTCATGTGGGCGGAGTGTGGCTGGGCGCAAGGAAAGAAACGTGTTTATTAAAACACAGGAAGGCCAAATCCTTCGTGTCCAAAGTACAAAATGCAGAAAACACACGAGAATGAGAGGTTCGGCAATAACAGATGCAGAGGCTAAAACGACTACTTCGCGATGTAACTCTAAAACTAAGAGTCCTTTTAAAAACTGTATGAGTGCGCGCATGCACCTGCATCCAATTGACGGTCACGTGATTCAGAGCCCGGGCATGTGTGTTGGTTGAGTGCATGCTGGGAACTGTAGTCCATCGTGGTATAATGTGGAAGTGTGTTATAATGCGCACCGTTCCCAGTTCACAGCGCGCGCAGAGCATGTCAGAAGCAAGTTAGTTCCTGTTATAACAGCTACAAACAGTCTTTCCCTCACCAGCCTCTATTTCTTTTCTCTGTCTTGAAGTTAAGACAAAGAAATACAGGTTGTCATGTTACTAAGAAAGCTCAAAGGCCTCTGTCCTGAAGACTATCCCTCCTACTATTGTTAAATCCTGAACAAACATGTCCTCAGAGAATACCTCTTGTTTTAAAAGCAGTTCATGTGGAGTATCTGCTAAACAAAAGTCCCTAGTTATTACTACAGAAAACCAGAACGCATATTAGAGCAAGCGCATTATCAACTGGCGGTTTTTATTTATCATCCTATTCAGGAAATGACAGACTTTCTTGTGAGTGTAATTTCAGGTAAAATGCTGAGTAATGTAACAGTGCTATGAAAAATAAAAGCTATTCAGTATATCCTTTGTTAATCGGTAATGCTTATACCTCTGAAGCTTATTTTATTGCATTTTGTAAGCATGCTAACGCCAGATATTCCAGATGAGTTTTTCCCTGTATGTAGTATGGAACATTTGCATTGTCAAAAGATTTACGGTGAACCATGATCATATTAAGAGCCACATTGCATCTTCTTTCATTTTATTTTGTTGTGATCGTCAACACAAGCCAGTCATGGTTCTGATTGGTTAAAAGTTGAAAGCTCCCCAAGCTGGAGAACCCACACTGAATTCATGAAGTATAGCAATTTCAATGGAGACGAGAATACACACTGCCAGTAACGTTGTTGGACTCAAGCCCTTCTTCCTGTAAGCAAGCTCAGTGTAAAGAGGATTACCGGGGAAACTGTAATGCGCTGGACTTTAGGAACCATTACTGGGAAGAGTTACATCACCTCCTTATTATCTACTCTAGAAAAGTAGAGAATAAGGAGGTGGTAAGTCAGATAGAGACGATGTGAAGACTTGTGGGTAGAAACGACTCTGCAGGCTTGGCTAAGCTTTGTCCTTCTGGCACATGTGCGGTGCCAGCTTGCAGAGGCATGATCTGCCACGAGACAGCTGCCAGGGGACCTCCCAGAGGGCTGGGCACTGGTTCAGCAGCAAAGTCCAGCTGTTTGAGATGCTGAGGGACGAGAGCTTGGAACTTCTGAGGTCGTGGTGCATGTGTAGGGCTGTTTGAATGAATATAACAAGGTTCTGAAAAGCATCATGCTTGATGAAGTTAAGAACGGAAACTTTAATGTAGAGGGTTTTTTTTTTTTTTAACGTGTATAGAATTATCACTATCAAGTTAACATTTCTGTTGGACTGATTTTAATTAGTAATTCCTCGCAGTTCAATGCGTCTGCTGCTAAGTGGTGCAGGCATTACGTTTTCATGTTGTCCATCTGTCCGTTCATCTGTAAGTGCGAGATCTCGAGAACGAGTGGTTGTAGGATTTGGAATTATCCTTGGAATGATTATATATGGAATTATCACTGATTCGGTTTCGGAGTCAAAAAAACAGGGTCAAGGTTACAAACTCTGAAGTAGTTTTTCGTGGATATGTTCCTTCCTGTTTGTCATACACATTCGTATTCAGGAACTCCTGACAACCTATGACTTTTGCCATCGGTCCATCCATTCATTCTTTCACCTTTGATTAAAGATAAAGATTGTCGTTTGCGTGATATCCGAAGGACGAGTGGCTGAACGTACATATGTAGGATTTTTGTGGAATTTTCATTCTAACCAGCAGATGAGCTGGGTAGTTTTTGGAATCGAGCCTTAGAAGGTCAAACTCACATCAAGGTCAAATGTCTGAAATAGGTTTTCTCTAAAGCTTCCTTCCTGTTTGGAGGATGTTTTAAGGAAATTCCTGGTATACAAATTAGCTTTCTCGTCAGCACCATTGGCCTCAAGTTCTACTTGTTTCCATATGAAGGCATGCTTAGAATAGTATAAAGTATGCTATAGTAGAAAATATAATATATAAAAGAATATATTGAATATATAAAATGGGGTATGAGTTGGACAGGTTATGAAAAAAAAGCATTTCTCGTACCATTTATTTAAAAAATTCGGTACTTTCGCTTGTTACTTAGATTGACTACACAACTAACTTCTTGTACACACAAGCAAAGAAGTGTGAGTCACTACTGAAACACTCCGAGGCCCTGACTTATTAAAGGTTGCACCTTCATAATGAGTAAAATAATATGTTTTGCATCTTGTTAATTGACACAGGGTTAGTGGTGGAGGTGGCTCATTTTTGGACCTGGTAATAATGTGTGGTAACAGATCAGACTCTGGGCTGTCAGGCATAGTGCTGCTCCCTGCAACAGTGTTAAAACCTCCGAATATTCCTGTCTAGAAAGAGAAACTGGAGAGCCATGGTTTTTGGGTATCACCATAATACCTATTCCGAGCTATTATGAGCTATTATGATAATAACTGCAGGTCTAATGGCCCAGTCACCTGCACTAATGTGGCAGGAATTTCACTGGTATGCATGAGCAGTAAATAATTGCAGTTGTAGAAAAGTGATCTTGGTGTCAAGCATTAATTCTGAACCGTTCGTGCTATAGAATGTGCATCAGGAAACAAAAAATTAATATTTTAAATCAAAGATTTTCTGATGGGAAAATCCAAACCTACATCCAAGAACAGGACTCCTGAGGCTGAAAAGGCACGACCTGGGCAAGGCTCTGAGAAACTGGAAAAACGTCACCTGGTCTTTTTAAAAGCTCCTCTGGTTCAGTTTTGATGAGTCCGTGCGCACCGCAGCCCCCGATAGATCTTGGATGGTGTGGTTTTCCGCCATTGAAGTTCTTCTACCTTAAGGTTTGCTTTCTGTTTGTTGTGCTTTCTGAGATGCTTTTCTGCTGTAAAGGGTGGTTATTCGAGTCACCATAGCCTCCCTGTCAGCTCAGAGCAGTCTGGACATTCTCCTCAGAGTCTCCTCGGACCACTTTCGTTAACAACCGGTGTAAAAAACGAGCCAGCACATTTCCCAAAAGTACCGGGGAACACCTGTTTTATAAGGGAATAGCATGATTAATATGCTATTAATTGAACAATAGAAATGTTTGAAATCCACTGCCTCAGAGTGAAGATTTTCTGAAGATGTGAATGATTTAGGCTCTGGTAGACCGATCAGCATTTTTTTTTTTTAAAAAAGATGTCCTGTTAAAGTAACATGCTTTTTAAATGGGATTTTTCAGGAGAGAGTGACGTGCTAAAAAGCATGTAATAACACTGCGAAGGTGGTGAAAGAGCTTTTGATATCACAAAAGACAAAATACATTCAATTCCATTCGCATCCTTAACCAAAGTGGGTTTTTTTTTGTTTTTTTTAAGTTGGAGGACGATATCTACGAGTGCAATTCAAACACTCAGGAATGATGTCAAACTAATCAGAGAAATCAAGGCCATGGAATCAAGCAGCATTGAAACAGTGGACGTTGTTAAATAATTAAGATTTGCTGCATGGTGTGTTATTTTGACCATATTAATTATAGTAAGCAAATACTTTTAAGGCACTATTTTACATTAAATATCACTCAACACTATAAATGAAGAAAATGTGATACCCGGCTAAATATTCTAAACTGATCTAACCGTTAAAATGGAACTTCTCGCACTGTAGCGTGTTGCATAAGTATTCACCCCCGTTGAATTGTTCCATATTTTGTAGTGTCGTGACTCCAAGTGAAATGGACTAAATTGGGATTATAAGTCATGACACAATATACTCCATTATTATGTAGTTCTTCATTATATCATTATTCATATTCTTTCCATGTTTTAGTAAAGTATTTATATCCTGACTGATACTTTTCGAGAACTTTGTCCAGGGCTTGTTTTGATAGCCCCTTGTTTTTCATGATACTCTTTGTTTAGTTAGTGTTTCAAACGCCAGGGCTTTTCAGAAACAGGTGTATTTATACTCAGGCCAGGTGACAGTTTAATTGCACACGCACGTCGACTCCGTTCAGCTAATTACTGTATGTCACTCCTGCTGGTGACTGATTGCAGCAGGACTAATTGAGAGGTTTCACACCATTGGGTTGAATCCTTATGCACTGATAGATTTTTTGTTTTTTAAATTGTAAATTATTTTATGCTACATATTGACTTTATTAACTGTTTCGTGTATATTCATGGCATAATACCAAAGAAGTCCATTAGCGATCAGGTCCTCCAGCAAAAATTGATTAATTAATTAATTAAAAATATGTAAAATGATTTCAATATGGAACAGGGAGCAAATATGGAACAAACTTATGTAATATTTCTTATTTTGAGATTATCATATAATTATGATGTATTATTTTGGATTCTTTCACCCATTTCAAGTTTTAATTGGGCTTTAATTGATTGGGTTTTTTTTCAAATACCGGCCAAAAGAACAGGATTACTGAAAGCTTGAAATGAAGTAAAATGCCTTGAAAATAGGTTAAATAATCATATAATTGGTTTACTGTAATCTTATAACCGGAAATGTAAGAAATAGATGTCAGTCTTAGCAGTACGTTACAAAATCTGGAAATGTTCAAGGGGGGAGGGGGGCGAATACTTATGAACGGCACTGTATAAGAGGCAGTGATTGTGTGTACTTAGTGTGTGAATGTGAGAGGGGAAAAACATGATGTTCCAGCACTTTCTTTTGTAAGCTCAGCTTAACAAACATGATAATATGCAGTAATTAAGAATGAATGCAAAAAAAAAGACTCATTCTCAGTTTCTGATTGGTCCAGGGACTGTCCTGGTAGAGAACATGCAAATCAACGGCCGGGCGGAAGACCCTCACCGAACCATCTCTTTATCCCTGAGAGACAACTATGACCACTGGGTAATCCTGGATCCAGTCAAACAACGGCTTTACCTGAACAGCACTGGAAGAGTCCTGGATCGGGATGTAAGTAGACAAAAAGTTTTATCGATCCTAAAATATCAACAGTTTAAAGAAAAAACGGTGTATTGAAATGGCAAACTGTGGTGTCTACATTTATCTCTAACAAGTGTATTTCATTTGCACACACACACATACAATGATACCCTCTTTTATAACACTTACACTATCAACCTGACATTTAGGTTTAATAGTGTGTGTGAGAGTTTGATATTGTAAGAGGTTTCATAGTGTGAGAGAGGGTATGGTGGTGTGTGTGTGTGTGTGTGTGTGTGTGTGTGTATGTCTCAGAGTTACAGGGTTTAAGTGCTTAATTAACACTCTCCATCCATTATTCTAGTGATAAGGTCATACAGACATATATGCAGTATAATCATGCTCTTTTATCCTTTTAGTTCTTTTATCTGCATTGCAATCTCATTACTCAAAAACATAGGTTATATATTTGTGAAATATAAGTTAATATTTCAAAATTGTAAAGCATATCAAATGATGCCTGCATTATTATTAGGCATTGATTATATATGGATATATATTATATTCGGCATTGATATATATTGACTATATATATATATATAGTACTGTGCAAAAGTCTTTGTTTTAGGAATTCTGCATTATTGATTCAGTACAAAAAAACATTTCTTTTCCAAAATTATTTTGCATTTGAAACACGTTCGTGTGTCAGTAAAGAAGGCAACATATTATGTAAGAGACCACTTTTCAAAGAATAATAAATAAATAAATAAATAAATAAATAAATAAATAAATAAATAAAAAGAAGGCTCCTGGGTTTTGCTGCAAAAAAAAAAAAAAAAGTCTCCAGAAGAACTGTGGCAGATTCTTCAAGATGCTCAGTAAAACTTAACAACTTATAAAACTGCACACATTGTACCTGGGTACTTTCCAAGGAAAAAACAAAAACAAAGGGTTGTCACGCCAAATATTGTCTTTGTTTATAAGAGCATATTATATTATATGTATATGTGTACATAAAGAGAGAGCGAACACTTCAGACTTTCCAGGTTTTCTTCAAATCTCTTAAGTTGAATGACCTGGAAAGGTGAAAAGCATTAAACAGCCGCATGTTTAAATGTATAGTTTAGGTTAGCAAGATCTGAAAATAAATAAATAAATAAAATTTCAGAATATTAGACATGAGCATTCTTCATTGAACAGCTGAACTTACAGATGTTCTTCACGCAATTAAAGTAAAGTAAAAAAAAAAGCCTTGCAGGTTGATTCAAATAATTTGCACAGGTGTCCCAGCTTCTGTTGATTACTTAAAAACCCTCTGTTTCTCTTATAGCGGAGTTGCGGCAGACTGTGCTATCACACCCTCTGAAGTAGTACTTGGACGATATTACACTGTAGGAAGTTGTAAATTCCAGTGGTAATGGCAAGAAAACGCCAATTGGCAAATGAACTGAGACAGAGCATTATTTCCCTTAAAAGTGTAGGCTTTTCATATAGAAAGATAACGCAAAGAAAATCAAAGTGTCAGTGAGTACAGTATCCTACAGTATCCAAAGGCAAGTCGAGACTGGAAGAAATTCTGATAGGAAGAGACCCAAAGTCACAACCCGTTCTGAAGACAAGCTTCTGAGGGTCACAGCTTGAAGCACGGCTCAACGGTGGTCGAAGAAAGCAGGTCTCAGCTTCTACAGTGAAGTGCTGCAGGTCATGTGGCTTTGAGAAAGCTGTTCCTGAAAGTGCATAATAACATGCAGTGGACTACTGAAGACTGGAAGGAAGTCTTAGGGACAGATGAATGAAAATATAAAATATTCAGGTTCCTCATGCAGGGTGTTTGAGTTGGTGACACCAACTCTCAAACACGGAGGAGGAAATGTGATGGTCCGGAGTTGTTTAGCTCAAGGCCAAGTCTGAACCAAAAGGGTTAGCGCGACGTTTTGCAGCACCACGCAATACCTTCTGCTCTGTGTCTAGTAGGTCAGGGCTTCATCCTACAGCAAGACTATAACCCAAGAACTACGATAAAAGAACTACGTTAAAAGAAAAGGACAAGATGGTACACTTAAAACCTTGGAATGGTCAGCATAGTCTCCAGACTTAAATCGCATTGAGTTGGTTTGGGATGAACTGGGCAGAAAGGCAACCTTCTAGTTAAACACATTTGTGGGAAGAGTGTTGTTAAGAACTTACAGTGCAATATTTTTATTCCCTCAGAAAGAATGCCACGTGTGTGTTTGGCTGTTATATCAGCAAAAGGTGGTTACTTTGATCAATCAATGATTTTAATAAAAGTCTGTATATTTAATGATTCCTTGATTTTTTTTTTTAATTTGCAGTTGTTTATTTGTTCTATGGCTTTGCTTCATGAAACCTTCAGGCATTAAACTGCGTGCATCTCCATGAGAACTGGGGAAAACAAACTGAGGTGTTCTAAAACTTTTTTTTTCTTTTTTTTTTTTTTTACAGAAATAAGTTTTTTAAATTGCTTGCGCTGGTGGTTCAGAAAAAAAGCACCCTAGTGGATGTTACAGGAATGTAATTATCTTCTCAAGCAGTTGACAGGTAAACTAAATGCACCCACCCTTTTTCTTTCTTTCAGCCTCCTTCCTACATTCATTCCATTGTGGTGCAGGTCCAGTGCACCAATGAGCTGGTCGGCACAGTGATTCTTCATGAGGTGCGGATTGTTGTGAGGGATCGTAATGACAACGCTCCTCGTTTCCAGCAGCCACGGTACTACGTGGCTATTAATGAGGTACGTGCCTCCAAGTAGTCCTATGAGCATGCTGAAACAGTACAGCGTTCACAAGTCCTTCTCAGTTTTTTTGAGAAACCTCCTACATGTCACTATCAACGTTTGGTCAAACATTTTCCTGTAGCTCTGAAGCCAAATCATGTAGCCTGTAAGTATGATTACTGGGTCAATCATCAACTGTGATATCTTATAGTTTCTAGACCAGTGGCATCAGCGAACAATTAAAGATGTTTTAAGGCGTCTGTGAAAAAGTTTGAGAGCCGTGAGTTGATCTGTCTGTTGACGTCGTTCCTTTTCAAACAGTAAGTCAGTAGATTAAATGATATTCTCAACAATGACACCGGAGAAGCCCCAATCATGTATAAAGTTCACCCTCTTCCAAATGACCAACTATGTATTCCAAATCAAGGAGTTGAAGACCTACCCAGAGGCGTGGGAACTATAAGTTGCAGAAGGCATTTCATTGGACGGATAAAAGAAATTTTCATCAGAAAATATCGATCTTTTCCACAGAAGTGAGGAACTATAAAATTCTCCAGAATGATTTTTTTTCTTCATATACTTTGATATTGGCATCCATAATACACATAAGCTCTTAAACACCAGTTTTGATTTCAGAGGCACTTCATATAATAACCCCAGTAGTGAAGAAAGTCTTTTTCGGCATTTGATCCGTAGTCCATTCTGACATTCCCTGTTTGAGCGCTCTTGTAGATGCTGCCGTGTTACGATTAAGACCAAGGTAGGTTACAGGATTGGGGTCACGGTCGGCTGAGCCCGGCTCGTGCTGGTTGGGTGGCTGGAGATGGTTACATGGGCTCTCTGAGCCTTTTGCCTAATTGAAAGTGGCTCCTTGGGGAACTGTCAGCACAGATTTCCCTCATTAGGAGACATCTGCAGAGAGTGGCAGACTGCCTACCCACAAGCTGTTGCAGCCCAGAAAACCTCGGCCGCCATTCCTCGCAATCGATTTTGGCCCGGAGTCAGGAGCATCAGACTGACAGGGAGACGAGGTGTTCAGCAGACCACAGTCCATCAGTCAACAACGACGCTGGACAGTAGAGTTTAACTCCATAGAGGAAGGTGGATGTTGGCAAAAATGGAGTGTTTAATGAACTTGCCACTGTAGATAGCAAGTTCATCGGAATGAGTGGCATGGATGAAGAAAAAAATAAATAAAAGCTTTACAAATTCTCAACCAGCTTGATATTTATGTCTGGCTAAGTTAGCCTGGTATGGTTGTAGAACGATGTTTAGTAGTGCACGCGCAGCGGTTGGTAGTCTAGACTGTAGCTGGATTGTAGTCTAGCAGCTCGGATGGCAGGAATGTGGTGTGACAGCGAGGCAAGACAAAATAATTTATCATTTAGAGACTGGCCCAGTGCAAGTCCCCAACATAATTCAAGTGTCTGTGTTTGTGCCTCTTTTTGATACTGATAGATGACTTCCAGGCACTGCACCAGAAAGGCAATCTTGGGTCCCATCAGACGTGTCTGTTTACTGTAGGTTTTTGCGGGGTTTTTTCTCTTAAATTTGATCAGGGAAATCAGTATTGACTTTTTTCCTCCAGATCCCTCATCATGTATTTTGACATGGAAGTAGCCGTAGAAATTACAAATTACCCCCATTCATGATACCTGGGATTTAAATGGAAGGCTCAGTCCAGGCAGATTTTATTTTTTTTTTTTGCTTCTTTTGTACATTTTAGGCCTCTAAAACCTTTTCAAGAAAGGATCGGACTAATAGCCAATGCCCAAGGTGCTGCCTTTTACTTCCCTGCACAGCTCTTCGCCATTACCTCCCATTTTACTTCCTCTGTTCACTTCTGAGAAGGTCTCAGCAGCCAGGCAGCAGACCAAGTACGAGCTAATGCTTTCTTTCTTCTCAGCCTTGTCCATCAGGTTCCTGTCTCGGAAGGAGAATAGAGTTTAGAACAGCAGGCAAGACGCTGTCACCACAGGGGAGCTCCGCTTCCTGATAGCACCAGGAAACGAGCAGGATATGATGAAATGCTGGGACTAGGAATAGTCGAAACCTGACAAGATCACTGCGCGATCTGACTGACTGTCGGTTGTGAGTGTTTTGAAAAACAGAGGATGTTTTCTTCTGACTTCTTTTCTTTCAGCTGACTCCTGTTGGGACCACCATCTTCTCAGGCTTCACGGGGAATAATGGAGCTGTTGATATTGACGACGGACCAAATGGACAAATCGAGTACACCATTCAGTACAATCCTAACGACCCGGTAGGGCGAAATACCAAAGCCAGGCTGTTTGAACTAGTATTTTTCGTCTGCTGCAGTCTAACTTGACACTCGATTTCCAGCTCACTGATTTTCTCAAAGTGACCTTGAAGTGCTAAATTTAAGCTTCATTGCAATTATGTCTCATAAAGCAGATTGGGAGTGTGTTATATGAGTGCGTGGATGCCAGTGTGACTCAGATGTTTCTTCTCTACAGACTGCTAACAGAACCTTTGACATCCCTCTCACCCTGTCTGGCTCTGTGGTGCTGAGAGAGAGACTGAACTATGAAGAGATCACTCGCTACCTGGTCATCGTCCAGGCCAATGTGAGTCTGAGAGAAAGCAACACTGAAAAAAATGAAACTGTTTGGATGTCAGATTATGTTGAGTCATGATAAGTAATGAATTATGTCATTCTTGACATTGTGAGGTTTCACATTCCACATTAACATCTACATACATTGCACTATTTGCTTTAGAATCAATTTTACTTTCTTTCTTTTTTTTTTTTCCAACAAGGCTTTGTTTCTTGTGAACCATGTAATTGACTCAAGGTTTACATTTTTCACCGTATACAAAAGCGCCTGGTTCACTTTTATCCTCGGTTCTTGGTCCTCTCGTTCATAATAGCGTTTCGGTACTATTTGTTACGGTGTTGTTTGCTCAATTGAAGTTCGTAACTCAAACCAAGTCGACACAAATATAGACTTTCAGAAAAGAATTTATAGATCTTTTATCCAAACATTTGGGGAAAAAAAATGGTATTTTTATCACTATTTATAAGGGATGTAATAAATATCACAAAAATATTGCGTAGACTGTAGGGAGCTGCGGACTAGTCAGGGTGGTCGGGAAAAGAAAAAAACAAAACAAAACAGTGAAGCAGACGGCAACTGCACAGGCAACCGCACATGGCTATGCTGGGAAAAGCTGCCCATGAAGTGGAGAAGTATGAGCAAGAGGGGCGTTTAATCCCTGTCCTGCCTGCTTCTGCGTGAATTCCATCCGCTGTTGTCTTTTAAAGATAAATAAAATGCAAATAAATCCTTACACTGTGGCATATTACGCAACATTCAGTTCCGGTCCACTAATTTGATTGGTCGAGTGGTATTCCAAGAGTGCCTATGATTCCTGAGACATTTCACTGAGTGTATCGCTCCACTCGTCTGTGTACACCATTCAAAATTTTTCCTAACCGTTACTCCACCACCGCTGACATCATCATCAGCATCGCTGACATCATCAAATACGAAACAATACATTTTTCACGAATACAACTTTTGACTTGCTCGTCAGTTGAGCAAGAAAAGGAAGAAAGGACACCGGTTTTACCAGCAGCACCTTTTATGGGAATGTGAGCTAAAAGCCGTGTTGGCCTTATACAGAACATTGGGCCGTAGGGTGACCAATATGTTGCTTACGCGATAATTTCTTGTTGCACATTCCGGTCATCTAGTATATAGTCAAAAGAGCAGCTGAAAGAGGCTGATCCAGACTTGTTTTCAGGTGCTGCTATGGTCAGAGTTAAACGTCTTAAAAACACTACTCCAGACGTCACATCCTCCATCCAGCATTTCTCTGTGAGGAGAAATAAACCATTTCAATTGAGCTTGCACACATGAGTGCATTTTAAGAATTGGTATTGAATAGTGTAATATGATGAACAGATTTATTGCTTTGCACATTCATTGCACTGATCTTTTTTTTTTTTTTAATTTATTATTTACTTTTGCCATTAACCGTGTAGCCTAAAAAAGCACTGGAGCGGGAACTTTCATTTCTAAAATGAAGTGCGGTTCGCTGCATAGCAATAAGAGCTTTACAACGATGTCCTGAGAAATACTATGGAATAGGACTACTTTTTATGAATTCCTGGACGACTAGTTAAAATTAGTAGCTGCGCAACTCTAATAGTCAACTTCATGATGTATTCATGACAGGTAAACCAGCTTGGTAATAAAGTTAATAAGTTAATATATGCCTTTACACCCTCCTACCTTTGACCTGCAAGTGGCCAGAAACAGACTTACAGAAAAAAGCTTTTCTTGCTCTCTAGGACCGAGCTCCTGATCCTAAACAGCGACTGACTGCCACCACAACACTGACGGTGGATGTACTAGATGGAGATGACCTGGGCCCGATGTTCCTGCCCTGCAGCCTGGTTGAAAACACGCGTGACTGCAAGCCGCTCACCTACAGAGCCACCATCCTGGAGCTTGCAGACCCAGTGAGCCTCTTCCCAGTTCATGTTCAAACTTCGTAGCCCTTCAAATACAGAGAAAATGGTTTCTTCTCTTTGCAGAGCTTGTTTTATGATTATGCCATTTATTTGTAGACCTCAATTATTTTACACGATCCTGTCTCTGTTTAAAGGTACCCAAGTTACCTTTTTAATTGCAATCATTTTTAAGAGCATTTTCCAACCTATTAGAAATATAATAAACACAATCATTTACATATTTATATTCATTCCACATACATGTGATAGTAATGTTAATGGATGGGTTTTTGTTTTTGAGGATACATGAGGAATAGATCAGTGTCTGGTTTCATGGAGAATCTTGTCTCGACACTCAGAGCTTGCCTATAGTGGCACTAAACGTCCACGTTCGTGCTTGAAACCTGTTCAGAAAATTGCTTTATTTTCCTTAAGTTAAGAGAAAGGATGAGGTTGACCCTGTTGGTGCGGAGTCTATGTCCACATTAACATAGATTATTTTCACTTTAAAATACTGTTTCAAAACTAAAAAGTTTCGAAACAGTATCTTAAAGTGAAAATAATCTATGTCCGTTTTAGATCCGTATCAGAAATAATCTATTCCCATGCTAACACATCTGAAAATGCATGTCACGTGACCATTCACGTACACTGGGCATGCGTGTGCCGGTTTTAACGGGAAGCAGATTGTCTGCTCTGCGGCTAGTCGCTTATCGTGTGAATAGTAGCTTGCCTCCTGAGCATCTAGGGAGTTGTAGCATTATGAAATTTAAGAGCACAACAGCTACTAGCAAAGACAACAAGGTCAGCAATGCTTGTAATTTGTTATCCATGCTGCATTCACCACTGGTGATGCAGTTTGTTTTGTTCTGGAAAGGGTTACGTGATAGGGGCATGATGAATCAGGGAAGACCACATCAGGAAGAGAACGTGGGTGTTGCGTCATCGTTTCCAAAAGCCTCCGTCTTCCCTCGTCCACACTAAAACGCAACTCTGGAGTTCTCCAGAATTTCCAAAATTCTCCATTTTAGGGGCTGAAAAACTCTGGATTAGTATGGACACCAGGTGAAAACGTAGCAAATGTGCTGAAAAGTGCATTTTGAAGCTAAAATGTATTAGTGTGCTACACAGAGCCCTGACCTCAACTTCAATAACTACTTTTGGGATAAACATCTGGCACCCCAGGCCTCCAGATCTCACTAACACTCCTGTGGCTGAACGAACAAATCCCCATGCTTCAAAATCTAGTGGGGAGTGAGTAAGGAAATGGTCAGGTGTCCACATACTTCTGACCATTTGGTGTATTTCTAGGGCTAGCCATTGATTTGAAGTAAAAAGAAATCGATGTGTGCTCTGCAGAGGGCATTTACTGTATGATATTAAATGTCACTAAATAGTTCAAACACATCCATTAGACAGTCAAGTTTCCAAAAATGAAAAAAAAAAACCCAAACAAACAAAAAAACACAGGGGATTAAAAGTATGATAAACAATGATTTTCAATTTAAAAGTAATACAGAGAGTACTTTTGCCTTGTGTTGCTCCTAAATCTGCTAATCAGGAGCTACATACTGCTTTAAGGTTTTTCATGATTATGGCTTGAAATGTGTTTCTTCTCCTTTATATCGCCTTTATGGTTTAGGCTTGCTACTGATTTTATCCCAAGCGGTGACCCACCAGATTAGATGTGACCTGCCGACAATAGCGTAGTGGAACGTGGGCTGAAAAGAGATGTCATTCATACACAACGCGGAAGAAGGAATAGGTTAAAGCTGCCAGATGGCAAACGTGGTGAGCTGTCTAATGCGTTTCAGTGTAGCCTTTAGAAAAGGTATTACAGTGGTATTGATTGGTAGGTGCAGATAACGATCTTGCTTCTTTGTTTTTAGCTTGTAAAACAGCCAGCGTTTGCTTAGCAACCCTTTTGCGTCAGCTGATTTAGGCAGCTACGTGACGTTGCGTGTCATGTTGTTCCCAGTTCTGAGTAATGACACTAAATCAATTCTCAAAAGAAATCATTTTAAATGTGGATTCTCCAACCTTTGTAACATCTGTGTGTGTGTGTGTGTGTGTGTGTGTGTATACAGAGTCACTCTCTC
>JAQMYM010000010.1:13811610-13837752 GCA_030014255.1 Parauchenoglanis ngamensis
GGCTGAGCAGGGTGAGCAGTGGGGGGTGGGGTGAGCAGGGTGAGCATGGGAGGGTGGGGGTGAGCAGGGTGAGCATGGGAGGGTGGGGGTGAGCAGGGTGAGCATGGGAGGGTGGGCTGAGCAGGGTGAGCAGTGGGGGGTGAGGTGAGCAGGGTGAGCAGTGGGGGGTGGGCTGAGCAGAGGCTCATTGTCATTTAAAGGAACAGGTGCTCAAACAGGGCTGTTCTGAACAGGGCTGTTTAACAGGGTGAGAAGGAGCTGTGGTTATTACCCTTGTGGTATTTTGACCAAAGCACGTCACAGATATTTCATTAAGACCTCAGGGAACTGGGTCACCCTTTAGAAACGGGGTATAATATGTCAACTTTAATGTTCCATTAAAGCAAAAGAAAATAAAAAATCTTGCAGTTTGTTTGCCTGCTTGAGTAGTCGACTATTCTGTGCATCCCCTAGTGACTGTGTGTGTGTGTGTGTGTGTGTGTGTGTGTGTGTGAGAACCCATACCATTTTCCTTCTTACTATAGCTCACACATACAGTACTCCTAGGAGTATTTCTGCTCTGTTGTTGTGTGGTTTTTTTTCTAGGTGGGAAATCTGGGGCTTCTTTTCATGCTGCTGTTCTTCATCTACGCTGCTCTGGGAGTGGAGCTGTTTGGAAAACTCGGTCAGTTCTTTACTTTCCCCAAGAAAAATATTAGCAGCGGTGATTCCATAATTCTCTGTTTTCTGCAAAGAAGCGGTTCTTTTTAAAAGGTTCTACTTTAACGTCCTTTTTGACAGGGAAACGTACGCAGCGTGCTGATCAGTGGCTGCTGGTAATCTAGCCATACCGATGCTAATGTATTAGCAATACCCATTTTATTTTAACTCCAGGAGGTTATACAGGTTATACACGATACAAACAGCGGGGATAGAAACAGGGCTGGTTTATCACTCAGTCTGCTCATTTTCACTTTTTACCCTCAGGGCAAAATGAGCTGAACATAATCTGGAGTCTATGTTCTGTATACGGTATACTATATATATATATAAACTAGCAAAATCAAGTCAAGCACAGAAAGTTTCGTAGTGGAAAAGCTGTTCAGTTGTTATTTTGTCATTGTCCTGTCTTTATTTGTTTATTAATTTATTTATCAGCGACGCTACACATTAATGCACAGCAGCACTTATGATGATGATGATGATGATGAACCCCAACACTACATTTATGTAAATGTAAGCACTATAGGACTGAATGTCATGTTGGCACTTCTGATTTCTTTTCCCAGCAACTGTTCTTCTTTTTTTCTGGGAACAAACCAACTGTTTTCAAATCTCTTAAATCAGCAGGAAGTTCATTCCAGTCAGTTAATGCACAGATTGCACTAATGCACTTTTCTTTAATGGTGTTGCGTCGTCACCTCTTGCAGTCGATTTTACACCGACGTTTTTACAAAATCCACAGTTTGATGAAAAGGTTACAGTGAAGTTGTTTGGACTTTTCATCCAAGGCCATATATATGTAGAATACATTATTAAGGAATGATCATGAAATAAAGTCGTCACGTGTCCTGTCTTGTACAGAATGCTCCGAGGAGAACCCGTGTGAAGGCCTGAGTCGTCACGCCACGTTCGAGAACTTCGGCATGGCGTTCCTCACCCTGTTCCGAGTCTCGACTGGGGACAACTGGAATGGAATCATGAAGGTTAACACGTTGATACACACACCGAGTCATCACACACACACAGAGAGCGAGAGAGTTAACACACTGTGCCATTTATGTTTCCTGAAATGTCACAGGATTATTAGGGCCACTGCAGACAGCATGATTAATGGATTTAGCATGTGTGTGTGTGATAAAGGACACGCTGAGGGAGTGTAAGAGCGGAGATCGCTGCTTGAGTTACCTGCCGCTGGTTTCCCCGCTGTATTTCGTGACGTTCGTCCTGGTGGCGCAGTTCGTCCTGGTGAACGTGGTGGTCGCCGTGCTCATGAAGCACTTAGAGGACAGCAACAAGGATGCCTGCGAGGAGGCCGAGATGGAGGCGGAGCTGGAGGCGGAGCTACAGGGAAATCGGTGGCAAAATGCCGCCGTCTCGGCTGGAGAGGTTACGGGGTCTCCTGCGCTCAAACAGGTGATAATCTCTTCCCCCTGGGGGTCCCTCGCATCTCCTAAAAACATCCCAGCCTCGGGAAACACCGCACCGAGGCCACGTCTGAGGGTTTGGAACGACTTCTGAAACCGGTCGATCTGAACGCCGCCATTCCTCAGCCGTGCACAGAGCTCCGAGAGAAGTGCAATAAAAACCAAAACAACGCGAAACAAATATCTTATTTTCAACTTATTAAATAAAAATGTAAAACAACTCCGCTAATGTACTCAGTATTAGACAACTACGCAGTCTGTCATTTTATAGGGAAGCACACTTTTGTGTTTGTAAAAAATGAGTTTGGAAAATGCACAGGTTTCTGTTATTCTTTTTATTCGAGGTGGCGTTTCCTCGCAGAGTGTCAGCAGTTTGTTGCTCTGATCAATAATTTCACACGATAGTGTTAAAAACCAACAAGGAAAAATATGTCCAACAACTTTGGCGTTGCCAGTATTCGTGCCTTCAGCATTTAGCAATCTTCTTGCAGTAGTTACGGAAATTGTCATGAAATTTTAACAGCACCACCTGCTGTGCTGGAGCACTCATACGTAACATACAACATCTCAAAGGTTTCAGGGGTGTTAAATTGCTCCTAGGTGTGTATGACCGCGCGTGTTTGTGTGTGTGTGTGTGTGTGTGTGTGTGTGTGTGTGTGTGTGTGTGTGTGTGTGTGTGTGGCCGTATTACCATGACTGGGACCAAGATAATATGGCAAAAAAAATGTTTTGTTAAATCTCTGTAATGGTCATATCCCGGTAATATCTCTGTATTCTGAACCAAACACAACATTAATCTGACGCTGAAGGGTTCCATTTCCAGGGTGACGACCTTCAGGACAGGAACCTGCTCTCAGTCGGGAGGCCGTGCATATCGAGGATGCTGTCTTTACCCAACGACAGCTACATGTTTTACCAGAAAGCTGGGCACAAACCCAGAGATCAGCGCTTCTGCAAACAGCAGACCTTCGATCACAATACAGTTACAGGTCACATCATCACTCCACCCATCACTTAGTATTAGTAGTAGTAGTATTATGTTGGTTTATTTTCATTTTTAAATAGTGGTTTTAAATAAGTCAGATTTTTATTATTAGAAGTAGTAATGGTAGTATTATGAACAATTCATAAAGAAATATATACTTATATGTCAGATTATCTTTTCACATTTTGTTATACAAAACTGTCACTTAGAAATAAATATCAGTTTACTATCATTGTTAGACAAATACCATTCATTTTAAAAATTATTCTTATCACTATCACTAATGATTTTAATTTTCGAAAACATGTAATTTTGTTTACGTAAAAAATCAGATAAAGTATACTTATAGGCTTCTCTCGTGCTCAGGCTCGTCTCTCTCGGTGAAGTCGGAGTTGTGTGAATGGGAATCCCTGCTGCAGGTTCCAGAGCCTCCGACCTCTCATTTAGAGCCCCTCCCACCGCATCATGTGACCACACAAAAGTCTCTCAGGATGCTCCAAAGACAGGTAGTGCGTCACGGTACACGTGTGAATCGGTGTGATGAGTGTGACGTGTTTAACGGTACGCATTTCGCACCATAGGAGGCGATAAAGAGCGACTCTGTGGATTCCGCCAACCCCGGATCGATGGACAACTTATTCCTGCACCACTCCGATTCTCTCCAAGTTCCCAGCGTTCCTCTGACCGGAGGCTCCGCCCCTTGTTCGCCTCGAGCCACGCCTCCTATGAGTCGCAGTCGGACAGCCAGCGTCCACACAAGCAGACGCGTGTACAGCCAGCACAGCATCCCGTCACGCAGATCTACACACACACAACCGGACACGTACACGCACACACGCGCGGCGAACACACACACCTCGGACGAAGAAATCAGACAAATCCTATCGTCCTTCCAGAGAAAAGACTCCGGTGTCCGGCTCCTCCGCCGTAGCCACACCTTATCTCCACATGTCGCGGGCACTTTATGTTCGGAAAGCCAATCACAGCGAAGTAATAGTACAGGAAGTGACCTTAGGAAGTACAACAGCATGGATTCGACCCATGGGGCGTGGTCAAACCAGCCACAGAAGAAGAGCGCGCCCTTTAAAATGCAAGAAACAGAAGCAACTCTGTTGCGCAGGAAGCACAAAACGAGTCCACCTTGCGTTTCGCCTTCCACGGACCCGCCCGTTTTCTCGGAAACTCCTCAGAGCGGCGCGGTTCTGAAAAGGCGGGCACCGTCATTTGACTCCACGTTGCTCCACGAGTCTTTGGATCTTCCTGATACTCTGCTAGTCGCTAAGCCCCTCCCACAACCTCATTTATCCATCCATCTATCCATCCCATTCGAGCAGTCGAACAATCGCGTTTCAAACGAGGACCAATCATCACACCGTGTCCCAATCGACGCCTAATCGGAGGGCTATGGACCCTTTATGGGCGTGGCTTATTGTTATGGGTTGGTCAGGATGATGAGGATTCAGACCAAAACATTTGATGCTAATGTGCACCTTTAATCTAGGAATTCTAAAAAAAAAAGAAAAATGAAAAAACACACAGTAACAGTAGGGTGAAAATGAGTTATGCAATTATTTGTTTGTTTGTTTGTTTGTTTGTTTGTTTCCCTAATCATATTGATTAGAGATTTGAGAATATAAAAACTGACATTGTGCAGCTGGATATTTGTTCTAATGAAGCTCACGGTAGCTTCCTGCCCTACGTTCACACAAGCCCGTGACAAGTGGGCGTGGTCTTTAGTTCCGACGAGAAACGGTAGTAGCTATATATAACTCCTAAAGCGAGCTAGTCAACCAGTGTGGAAATGATTTGTTTGGTTTAGATGCCACGCGCCCGTCCTGGCGCTAGCTTTGTTCTCGGATTAGCTTAGCAAACTGTACTAGCTACGTACGCTCACTAGAGGCACCAACGATCTCTGCTACTTCCTTCCAGACTTTTATTTTTCTACATAATGTTTCTATACACATTAATTAACAGGGTGTACATGAAAGAATGAAACAAAAACCACCATTCTGCATTTTATTTTCATTTTTGTGCCACGTCACAGGCAGGTCTAAGGAACCCGGATCTGAGACGACCGCAGCCGAAGGTACTAGATCCCGAACATGTTTTTGACGAGAAAGTCAGATCCGTTTTTCTAAAACAGAGCAATGTTTTATCTCAGCCGCACTGCATGGCAGGACCGTCAGGACTGTACGGAGGCGTGAGTAGTTACTCGGGACTCTACAGAGTTCAGATATCTATTGAATGCAGCACCTATGATATTTTTATTAAAAAAATAATAATAAATAAAAAAAAAGCCCGAGTTTTGCACGCACTCAAATGTTTTTTGACAAGGAACTGTTTTTTGTTGTTAACCGTTTCTACGAAACACGTTCACCAAACACGCTTCTGATGACTCCTCCCCTCGTGCCATCCAGACATTCTGACGCATGGCGTACATTTTTGCTTTATTATTATTAGTAGTAGTATTATTGCTTTCCATAGATTAAATGACAGAGAGATGAACATTTTAACCAGTAAAGATGTGAAGGTGGCATCAAATATGTACCGTGGCCTGTACGTGCAAAGCACAACGTCAAGCAAGGCTTTTTTAGTGTTTTTAGATTTTTAGATTTTCCTGTTTTGTCGTTTTTTCTTTTATTTGACTTGTTGTTTTGTTCTTGTGGTTTTTTTTGCTGGGCTTTTTTGGATGCGTTTTTAGCGTTGCTGTGTTTTCTGATTTGTTTTCGTGTTTGTAGTGTCATTGTTGATTTCGACGTCGTCATGTTTTAATCTTACTGTCGTGTTTTCTGATTTGCTTTTCGTACTTTTTCGTACAAATTTTCTTTTGTTGTTGCTTTTTTTGATTCGCTGTTGTGGTTTAGTTTTTGTGTGTGTGTGTGTGTGTGTCCTTGCGGTTTACGTTTCGCACGTACAGGCCGCTTGTCAGCATGTCATAATGATTCCCAGCCCAAAGCCATACCTGTAGCTGCTCTCCCGTTCTCCCGCTGTACTGCATTACATCCATGCTGGTTTTGTATTTAATAAATATTTCTTGTTATTGCGCAGCAGCAAACCAACGACCTACATGATAAAGTGTGCACTTTGGTGAAACATTTCTACACTTAACACTACGAAATAAAGCAGAAGGAAACGCCGGAGAAAGGAGCGTCGTTCCTTCCGTCGGCTTCGGAGCAAAGATTTTATTCTTTCATTTGGACGTTTTCACGTGTATTTTTACATATTTTAAATCTCTAACGTGGTAGAAGGACAACTCTGTGGAATCTTAAGGGCTTGTAAATCAATGAGCAGTGGGTCATGAAGGGTCACGCACATTTTCACTTCTTTTTGTGTTTTGATATTGAAATTGTGATAAACTGTCTATACAGACATTTTGGTGTACACCTTTGTTGAAACATGCCAAATATATTGCAGGTTTGAGTGAAAGGGGGGCGTTTTTCGGGATGTTCCATGACACGAAATCAGGACTTGTTATATTCAGGGCACGAACAGAGGAAATCCGATGACTGACTGTATTTTAAAGACAATAAATTTTACTGAAGAGCATGAAACATCTACGTGAATCTCTGCAAAAACAGCCTGGCTTCATGATGCTTGAAAGGACAATTACGCTGATACGCGTATTTTTTCCCAACAATCAGGGTGACGGAACCAAGACAGGTTTGTTTAAACCGGCTAAAATTGCAAACTAGCGCTTACGTTCAGAAGCTGAGAA
This sequence comes from Parauchenoglanis ngamensis, assembly GCA_030014255.1. NCBI lineage: Eukaryota > Metazoa > Chordata > Actinopteri > Siluriformes > Auchenoglanididae > Parauchenoglanis > Parauchenoglanis ngamensis. Next base: position 13,818,437 of record JAQMYM010000010.1, read on the forward strand.
TTTATAGGATAGAAAGTTCATTACGTCTAAGGAATTCCTACTCTTTTAAGATCATATTGAACCTGAATGATCTGCACTGAGCTCACGGACGATGAGACGACTTACCTGAAGAATCTGTAAAGATTTATAGCAGAAACATTACAAGTAAGAGGTCTAGGCAGGAGCTAGTTTCAAAAACGAAGTACCAGCCTACGTAGACATGAAAACTGGCGAGGTGTTTTGCAGAATGAATGTGAAAGAGAAGCGTGAGCGGAGATATATCGCCTGCTACGGACGCGCTCGGTCTCGGAGAAGGAATCCGTGCAAAGACTGACGTCGAGATTTTTGTGCTGAGAAATAATTGAAAAGGTGAAAGTACAGAACTTATGGGAAATGCGGAAGCCAGCCAGGTTCTCTTCATGCACTCAGGTATTGTTTTTACCGGATAACATTAAGTTAATGTTGTATTTTCCTGTGAAAATGAACTTTAATTATCTCAAACTGCTTACGTTTTGCCTGAAAACAACATTCGATCTCTATTTTTCTTTTTATTCAGAGGTAAAGTATCCTGTATCCGGTACCGTATTCATCGCCAGCTGGGATCTTTCCCACCTGAACAGAATTTCATTCAGACACCGTGTTGGTGCTCCAGGAGCTTATGATTCTCCTCCATCATGCCCTATTCATTCAACTTTTCCTCCTGAGTAGTTACAGTCATTTACTGTAAAATCATTTCTCTCCTGAAATTCTAGATGTGCTGAACTGTATTTAAGCACTTTATCTTTATTACAGCCCCTGGGGAGGCTGCTGCTTTAGAAAATTACTCTCCAGCCATCATAATCAGAATTAGTGTCTGACTCACACCGCAGCACCTCATTACTTCGGAAATGCGGCTTTATTCTGCGTGCGATTAAAGCTCAGAACTAGGAATTTCTTCGCCCTCTCTGCTGGGAATTCCGACTTGGCGGGTCAGGTTAACGCCAGGTTCGGCAAATGACGTCACGTCAGGTGGTCAACGGTAAATAAAACATCACGGTTGAAATGATTTTCATGCTTAATCTCTTTTGCGTCGTATTGCATTGGACCGCGACAGATAAGCGGTTTTTCAGTCCTGGTCCTGTTTTAAAGCAGGTTTTATGCGGATGCGTAACCCGACTCTGAATACACATAACTTTCCCATGTAGTAATATTCCTGTAAGTCTGCATCCTTCTTTTTCAAATGACGTGACATTTTTCACTTCTCAAGCCTTGGTTTTACTCTTCCACCTCATCAGTAAATCTTACTGCAATTAACTCAAACCTTTTATTTTAATCGGATCCCTTCAGACCTCCGCGAACGTCCCGAAACTCTAAAGCTACTTCCAGACTAAGACACGGGACCTCGGATGACATCGTATTTATTAATGAGTTACCCGGGCCATGAATCTGAAGGCGTGGCCTGTGCGCGTTAGAGAGAGTTAATAAGCTGCAACTGATACAGAGGAGAATTTGTTTTATAATTTTGTTAAAGTTACACACGAGCACACAATCATGAACACTAACTGTGTGAGTCCCAAAGGGAATATTAGACATGACAGTTAAAAGTTCTTCAACTAATAGTTTTATATATATATATATATATATATATATGTCATTTAAACTAAATAGAGAAAATACTAAAAGAAAATTAGAATATTATGTGAAATCACGCTTAGATTTGAATATTTCTTCAAAACAATATTACAGTTCTTTTTTCTTGAATTTTTTGGGCACCCTTGTCTATTCTTAGTGCTTGGATGCCCCCTGGTGGTCACATTCTTAAAGGACAGTTAAATGACATCCAACCCGAATGTTCGGCTAAAGCCACTGCCATCCACAGACACCCTGATCTTCATGTTGCTTAGCAACCAAAGCTTCTTGTTAACAGATTTCACTGTGTGGCAAAAAGACAGTTCATTGAAAAAAAAAAAAAAAAAGGAATAAATAATTTAAAAAACGCTGGAATTTATCATGGTTTTTGCCGTGGTATAAAAGCACGGAGCCACTAGAGGGCGCGTGCCAAGTATAAGAACACGTGATTCATTCACTGTAACGCCCTCTTGTGGTGTATTACTTTAATAAACTCACAAGTAAGACTGATTAATTACAAGCAGTGGTGTTAAGAAACACAAACACAGTGACCTGAGTACAGCTTACTGCTCCTGAGGTAATCATTCTCATGGGTAAAAGTAAAACTAGTGATCAAGTAAGATTACATTACTCGTGATTACGTTTACATCTCGCGCAACAGATCCGAAAATGTCATCCTGACATGTTGAAACACTTTAAGAACGGACAAATTAAAACAGGTGCTTGCAGAAAGAGTGTTTATTCAGTCAGAGATTCACCGAACACGTTTCTTCTCCTCTCTAAATGCTAAAACAATGTTCAGGAAGTAGGAATTTCTACTATTTGTTTTATCATGCAGTAAGACTGATGACACACACACACACTCAGTTGGAGGTGCTCTCATTAGGACTCTCAGCAGGAATGTCATTTTGTCATGCGTGAACACACACGTGACCAACTGGCGATTCACGTCATCACATCCCTTTACTCTGTTTTTACACACGTTGTGCAACATGGCCGTAGCTCCGCCCCTCCAGCTCACACACACTGTAGTCATGTCTATATATGGTGATATTAGCGGTACAGGTGCATCACTGGACGGTTAGATATTGTTAAAAATAAATACAATAAGTAAAAAAAATGATTCATTTTAGCATTTATAGAATAAAATAATCAGAAACAAATGCATAACGAGCACATCGGTACATCATTGATAACATTTTTGCCCTGGAACTTTTGTCTAAGAAACAAAATAACATAGTTTTATATATTTATTCTACTTATGCTGGGTTTTTTCCCCTCAGGTTCAGCTCGACGTCGCTCACCCTTATTATAATAAAGGGGCCGCACATTTGCACTTCATTTCATGTTATTAATTCTATTAATAATTATTACAAATGAATTCATTTCGTTACATTATGTTTAATACGTGATTTAAACAATGAAGCCCTTGTAACAAAAAAAAAGGAAAAAAAGGAAAGGTTACAATACTCGTGCATTTCAGTACTGCTTTAAACGCGACCTCGTCGACGCCCCGGCGCTAGTGTAGTTACTCACCCCAATAAAGTACTAAACTACTAGATAGCTTAATAAAGTACTAAACTACCACATGAACTAAAAATGAGCTAAATTACCATAGAGTAGTTAACCCAGCATATCAAACACTATCTTTTCAAAATATACGAGTTAGTTCAGTCCTTCATTCGGTTATCTAACTACTTGCTAGTAGTTTGCTCCTTTATTAATGTTATTTAACTAGCTAGTAAGTGTGCTACATAGCATATTTGCTATCTAGTCATCATTATTAGTTACTAGTTTGCTAGCATGCTAGTTAGATTACAGCAGTAAACTAGTACTACGGGTAGTTTACTGGGTCAGGCTAAATTTGAATGTCACAAATTACATACCATATTTTAGAAATATTATATCGCTATTTTTTTGGCGCAATTCGTCGTACCCGCTGTTGAAAGACTGATTAGAGAATCACTAATCCAGACTCAGCGAAGAGGAAGTCGACCAGGGTGCGTTGAAATCAGTACTGGAACTAACCCCACAAAGGAAGCCACCTCTCTTCTCATTGGCTAAGAGGTTAAAAAGCAGGCGGGATCTGGTACCCGGGTGGGCGTGTCTCCACTGTCTCGATCAGCGTCGGGCTCTTGTCTACGGTGGTCTGGTGGATTTCGTCGTTGGACGGATACGGCTGTTTGGGGGCGTCGGCCGAGGTGAAGAGCGTCATGTCGGTTCCGAGCAGGAATTTCTGCACTGCGAACACCGTCAGCGCCACCTAGCCAGATTCCTCACGTTAGTCATGTTAATACGTTAGCATTTTTAGTAAAACTGTGCCAAAATACAGCAGCCTAGCTTATGTCAAGAAGCTTCCTGTTAGTGATCGCTTAAAAGCTTCAGGAATTATTTGCAAATGTATTTATCCCAGATACCGAGTCAGCATTAGCATTAAAGCTAGCAGCTAAGCAGGAAACGATTGATTACTAACTTTGAGGAACTCAATAAACTGAACCGAACTTTCATAAGGGCTTTATAACACTTCTCGAAGGTTGATTCAAGTGCAAAAACTTGAACACAATCCGTTTATTAGAGTGTAATCATGTTTTCTGTAAGGAGGTGTGTGTGTATCGTGTTTTTAGCATTGAGATTATACACATCCTGTAGAGCGAGTCCGCTTATAAAGCTGCGTAGGCGAAACACGGCCGTTAGTTACAGCTAATCATTGGTGCAGAAGCATAGCTATATCTCGCACCTGCGTGTAAATGACGCCGGATTCTGCTGCTGAAGCAATCCTGGATCGTTTTGATATAAATAAATGAGAAACTGTGTAGCATATGTTATACATTATAGCAAGTTGTTATTAAACTGCGTTAGAGAGTTAGAAGAGGGCAGCTCGGTGTTAAGTACACTAGAAAGTGAAGGCTGATCTACACCAGCGTGAGTGTGGGAGGAGGTTTAGAAAGCAGGCTTTGTTTGTCCTCCAGAAAGGCAATGTTTTTAAACGTCTGCATGGTTAGCAGACACAGGTAGCCCTGCAACGCAAATGTATCAGTCAAACACGATTGTACGTGCACGTATACGTGTGTTTTTCCCCGCTTGTCTTACCCAGGTGAGAATGGAGAAGAAGGAGAAGGCGATGGCGGCCCGCGCCGCGTCTGAAGCCTGCTCCAACGGCAGTTCTTTAGGCGAGGTGCGACTCCACTGATTGGCCAGGAAGCAAAATCCAACAAACCAGAGAAACGCCCAAAGTCCTGCAAAGGTGAGGGCGATAAATACGCAAGTAAATACGTGGATGACGTCTTGACAAACAAATCATTCACGTATTGTATCGAGCTGTAGACAGTACACAGTAAGTGTTTGTTGCATATATTCACCTGAAAAGCCAATCTCCAGGAGCACGGCTCTCTTGCGGTCCTTCACGCTGCTGATCTGAGGGAAGTACACGTCCAGGGCCAGGAAGCAGAAGCTGGCTAAAAAAGCCAGCACGCCGATAATGATGCCGTAATTGCAGGCGTCTTCGTTTTTGTTAAACACGCAGTGCAGGCGCTCGCTGCCCATGTTCACGTAGCCTTCGTTTACTATCGAGCCGAACACCACCATGGAGAAAATCTGCAAGAGGGGGAAAGTGTGAGAGACGTCACACGCACATGTGTAGACACGAACCACGTTTACTGCAGCTGCGCACACAAAACATCAGCGAGAAACCATGAAGATAACGACATGTACGATACGTTTATGATTCTTAACAGTTCTTAACAGTTAACAGTTGATTCTTAATACTTGATGATGCCACTGAATCTATGATACGATTCCGAATCCTCCGATCGTCACGTAACGTGGAATCTGAGGGCTACGGTTAATCAGGGACTGAAGAAGTAGTGTTTTATGAGTAGCAGCTTTGCAGCCAGGTCGTCTCTCGCTAATCTGTTAATACATCGGTTCAAAATTTGGACAATTTTTTACGCACCAATTTTTGTTGTCTTTCCATAAAAATCGATAAGGATTGTTGCGTCGATTCTTTACAATCGTTTAATTTTAAACCGATTCATCGTTCCAGATCATGAGATCACTTCGTCAGTAGCTGAGGTTACGGCCCTGAGGTTATTGCTCGATTCTGCCCCCTAGTGGAATAAGAGAGAGCTCGAGGCTAGCTTAATGCGCCGGATTACATCTTTTATTGGCCGGACCGAAGAACAAGGACCAACACAGCCATCTAGGTTCTCTCACTCTCTCTTCCTCTCACTCTCTCTCTCTCTTCCTCTTTCCTCTCTCTCTCTCTCTCTCTGTCTCTCTCTTTCAATTCAGTTCTCTCCCTGACTCTCTTATGTTCTGTCTCTCTATATCACTCCTTCCCTCTGCCTCTCTATCTTGCGCTGCCTCACTCTATCTTTGTCTTTCTCTCTCCCTCTCTCTCTTTGTCACTATTTATCTCTCTATATCTCTCTTTCTATCTGTCTCTTCTCTTTTCTCTCTTCTCTTTTCTCTCTCTCTCTCTCTCTCTCTCTCTCTCTCTCTCTGACACATGCATGCTGAATTATTTCATTATTTACACCCGAGTGTCAGAATGTGGTGAAATTTGCACTTGTGTGAAATATCTTGCACGCGCACATTCTTCACGTTCACGTCCGTTTCACAGAAATCCCTGCGCACTCTGTTCACACGCTGGAGAATAAAACCAGGCCTGCATCCTACTACCATTTAGTCTGAAGCGTGCGTGAGCTATTTTGAGACACGGCCCTCCGTACGCTGACGCACGTGACGCACACACGCACACACACACATGCACACGTTGTAGTGTTGTCATAGTAACAGCACTTACTAGTCAATAGGATAAAATGTGCTGAAAGACTTCACTTCCTGTTCATAATATTCATCCCTTTAACATCTTTTCATGTTAAAAACATTCTGAAGCCCTTTTTTTCATAAAGCGATGAACACTACAAACTCTGATCTCACACACACATACACACACACACACACACACACACACACACACCAACATACAAACAATTTTTTAAAAAGAGAAAAACAGAGGATAATAATAATAATAATAATAACAATAACAATAACAATAACAATAATAATAATAATGTTCAGGCACGTGTTGTGAAGATTTATAGAATCTGTAAAATATTTTAAAATGTTAAAAATGGCACCATGTTTTGTTGTAAAACTCAGATTCTTAACTTGAAAGCATTAGATTGGACCTCTTACAGATTTCACCACATTTACAGGAAATAGGATGAAATACTAATGCTAATGATCAGACCAACACTCATTTTATACACACACACACACACACACACACACACACAAACACACAAACACACACAGTCTCCTGGGTTCATTGTGGTGTAACATGTTATACAAAGTAATAAAAGCGGATATTGCTGTACACTAAATCTTCCCCCCTCTCTCTCTCTCCCTCTCTCTCTCTCTCTCTCGCTCTCGCTCTCGCTCTCTGAGTAATCAGGCTGATCTCCTGATTTGTCCATCATCCAGGGTGTGCGCTCTGCTCTGCCCTCAGCGTTGACACTGGAGAGGGATATTAGACATGTGATATTAGATGTCCTAACAATACTCGATAACATTTCATGATACATCAGGAGTTTTCACTTGCTCCACTGAAGCTTCATGCTGAGAGAAACTACAGGCTCGAATTTTACTCACCTTTAAGTCACTTCTACAATATTACTGTGCCAGAAAGAGTGCAGAATTTACAAATGCAGAATTTATATGTATATAAAGACCAATCACTATTCTGTACTCATAACACATTATTATTATTATTACTAGTAGTTGTATTAATAAAAAGCACTGAACTGACCATTTATTATCCCACTACACTGTAAGCCATAACAGGTGCACATGTACATTTTTACATTATTACATTATTACTATATTTATTACTTTAAGTAGTATTATTAGTGTTATTAATACATTTGTGCATTATACGTTATATATAACCATATGTTGCTATTATTAGTGGTAAAAGTACAGAAACATTATTATTATTACAACAATTATTATTATTATTATTATTCATAACCTTTTTAGTGGACATGTTTGATCAATAATTCATTTTATTATATTATATATTTTTTCAGCTAATTAACGACACTCGTTAAAATGGAGCTCTGCGTTTCCACGGCAACATGTGACGTCATCTCCACTATAACAGCATCCTACGTACAAACACACAAGCCTAATAAACACTACTACTATTATTATTATTATTATTATTATTATTATTATTATTATTATTATCATTATTATTATTAGAGCCCTTGTGCTCAGTAAGCTAATGAGCTCCTCTCAGACACGCAGAAAAGAAAAGTAGGTAAAGGTAAATAAATAAAGAAACGGATATCCGGTGTGGTTTTTACCCAGGCCAGGAATCGTAAGATGGTCTGCGGTCTTTTGGCGAAGGTGATGGGGTCGAATTCCGCCCCGGTTCGGCCCGCTCCGTACGAGCCCGTCCCGTTCATCATCATCATCACCATCCTCCTCCTCCTCCTCACGCGCTCTCTCTGTCTGCGCTCGGGATCTGCGCAGCCCCGTGCGCGTGCACGACCCAAAGCGCGCGCGACCGGGCAACGTCACATTTCTGTTTAAAATTAAAATAAGGAGTCGCGTTTATTTATTTATCTAGCTATTTATTTATTTGTTTGTTTGTTTGTTTTAAAATATATTTTAAATGATGAAAGTGTAATAATATAAATGTAATCAAAAAATGTATACTAACATTTTAATAATAATAAATAATGCAACTATTATGTGTTATTAATTCAATGCAACATACTTCTAAAATTAATGAACGTTTGTAAAAATCCTTATAATCATTTGCAGATTAAAACACAGATAAGCATTTTTAAGATGATTTCCAACCATTTGGAAAGATTTATTTTAATTCAGTATTTTGTTTCATTTTTTATTTATTTTATTTATTTATTGCAAATATTCCCAACAGTAACTGCATAGCATTCTTCTTATTAGCTTTTTTTTTTAAACCAGGCCCAAACAAGGACTTCCGGCAAGGTCGCATCCGGCAAATTAGCAATTTCACAATAAAAGTCCAGCTAAATGCGCATTATGAGCTTTATTTTCAAACACAAGATAAAATACTGATCACTATATATAACACAAAACGTACACAAATCATATACATGATGAATATAAAATACAGCTGCAGAAACATCTGCACATAGCACATCAGTGTTTTATTTATTTGTTTGTTTGTTTGTTTGTTTGTTTGTGAATGACAGTCACTTTTTTTGAAAACTGCTTGAATCCTGGCTTTGGCTCTATCAGAAGTTAGTTCCTATATATATATATACTGGGACAACACTTTTGCGTGTCCTCTCCGAGCTTTTAAACTCCTCTTCATCTTTAATGGTGTAAGCAGGAAATAAAGATGAGCATGTCTTTCCTTTTTTATCATGTTTTTCACTGAAGTCCCTCTGCAAAACAGAAAAAGTAAAAAATTTTCATTCACAGGAATTGTTTCAACCCCTTAAACTTCCATATGGAGGAAATTTACTGCCAAAAATAAATAAATACAGAACATAGGTTTGTATAAATCTCGTGACTTTTCACAGAGAAATACGACTAATCTGAGTCACGTGACTTTTTCCACCCCTTGTAAAGTTTCTCTTACACAGCAGATGGCGCTATGGGTTGATTTACAATCTACCAATCACTCTGTGGGAAAAGGTCAAAGCCAGTGGGTCAAACTGGGATTTTTTTTTCGCTATTTCAAACTCTTAAAATAATATCAAATTCTCAGAATTGCCTTGGACGACTTTCAGATAAAGATGTTCTTCTAAGAAATCCTGTGAAACTGTTTTACCTCATCATCAGTAGCACCTGTATGCCATAATGCAAGTAATAAAACACATGTGCGGTTTCAGGAAAATAATCAATGGTGAAGCAGATTCATTGTTACTTCACCAAAATGCATTATTTTCTAATAACCTCCCATTCTAAAGTGTTTTTATTCCTCTCGCTGATGTTTAAGCGCTGACACTGGAGACTCCTTCCATAAAATCTGAAGCTGAATTATTTATGAGACTCTTTTTACCAGTTCACTCCGCTTCACTTTCAGTCTTTTCATTTGTACATTTAATCCGTGTTACTTCAGCGATATTCACAAGTTTATCAGTGTATAAGTCATGTTCAGACTCTTTCTAGATTAATCCGTCTCTTGAGCTCCAAAGCAAATGAACTCTGACCACTGAGCCCATTGTCACCCTTATCGGAGGTCAGAAGGTTATTTTCCATGATTACCTGTGACACGGCAACCACTTCCTACCTGCGCATCATGCATGGTAATGACGGGATTGACTTACACGCAGGAGGAGCTAGATGAGGATCTGGCAACCGGATATCTACACCTTTACAGAGAGAAATGATAAAGGAAATGGAGGTCAAGCAGCTTGCACACTCACGCCAACATACATATGATCACTGATATTTATGTGACAGCGCAGGTCTCAAACAGTATCTCTGAAGGTAGCAGGAAAATGATGTTTCTATAGCAACAAGCTCATTCACAGGGGAAAGCAGAAAAACGTATAACGGTTGATTAAAGGGGATGTTTACGCTTTGGTTTCCTGGTAACAAAAAAACGACAAGCTGTGTTTATTTTTTTAATGTCAAGACAGAAAAAAAAGAGAGGCTGTTGAGGGAATGACTGTTTATAGCTGCTATAACATCATTGAGCACAGGAACTTACTTCCCGACCTTCCACAACCTTAAAAGTAACTATAAATGGACAAAAATAGTCATTTTTTTAATCAATGAAAAGTCATAATCATTTGCAAATCACTGTTTTATAGGAGGAATGACATGATTCAAGAAAATAATCCCCCAGCTGGTTGGATTATTTTCCTACAACAGCATGCCCTGTCGTGTGTTCTTCCTTACACAGTGTAACAATAACCCTACCTTTAATTTCAAGAAACTCTTTAAACTATTTTAATTATTTAAAACCAAAAACCCGGGCTCTCTTTGACACAGAAACACACTCATTAAAACAAATTGCAAAGCTCCTCTTTACTCTTAGGCCAACCAGAGAAGAATCGCTACATTTTTAATCACCAAACTGGAGCAAGTCTGCATGCAGCTCCTGACCTAAAGTACATCTGAGATAATAGGTTACATCAAGCCTGTGTCTTCTATAGTTACACCCTTATAGCGCTATTTTTAATTACTCCTGATTCTTTTATGGCTAGATTCCGTGTAAAAATCGTTCATCTCCTGCTAATCATCCACCCATTAATTATCCAGCCTCAGTTAAAAGATTTCAGCTTGGTCAGGCAACCTTCCTTTAGCACCAGCAGGAAATCCTGGCAATAATTCAGTAGATCATAATATTTTCAAGCTGCTGAAGATTTACGCCTTCGCAAAGCCATATAATAACAGACGTGAAAGTTCTGAGAAAAAAAAGAGTGTAATTGATCAGTTCTCAAGATTCAGACTCGGGAAAACTTCAATAGTTCCAACTTGAGTTTTGATTCGCAGTCGATTCGCATTCATTACCGCCCATCACGTTTAGTTCTAAGTGCTACACAGGAGCACTCTAAACCTGGGTGAAGAATTAACATAGTGTTTAGTTTTGAGATTGATGTGAATCCATCTCTCTCTGTCTCTCGCTCTTACTCTGTCTCTCTGCGCCTACATTATTCATGTTGGAATGAGACCTGAGCTAAAGTTACATCAAGGCAAGAAGACCTGACAAATTAATGCTCCTTCTACAGTCCCACAACAGCACAAACACTGACACAGATCCTCTGACAGAGTTACTTCAACCCCTCGCTTAGTCACTCATGAACGGTCAAACCGAACAGATCCGGTCAAACCCAGGAACTAGTCATGTCCAGTTTATGCTCTTTGCAGCGGAGCCTCTGCATCTCGAGCAATCGATAAAAGGACAGAATGTGTGGATGAGTGGGAACAGAGAGTTATAGGGAACTCGCGTCGCTAGAGGATCACGCGTCGCCCGTGCAACTCTTTTCGGTCTGAGAAGAGGAACCATGAGGACAGACATTTATACAATTACAATCCAGACAGTTCACATCACCCCTCCTTAATGAGTGTGAGCACATCCTAAGGTAAGAAAAGCTGTTTAGAAGACTGAATTTTTATGCCTTTTTATCTTATTGTAAGAAAGATAAGAGCCCTTTTATATAATGGGCCTCATTTGTAAACATTTACAGTATAAAATTTTCACTAATGCTGATTATTGTATAATATTCAATTTATAACATCACTCTGGAGGATAACAAGAGGTCAGGGCAACCCTCCAAGAGCACAACCCTTGAAAAAAAATTGTGCAAATTGTGTCACCTTCAAGGAAGTTGCTGATATCATGAGGGTCACCAATCGCTTCTTTGCCGTTGGCTTGCTGAAGCATTTCAAGGGTCGCTTCCTGAGTGTGATACAGAAGTTGATGTCTCTCCTCAAGTTTGAGGTCCATAGTAAAATTGTAAATGCGCATGTGCACCTTGTCACAAAATCTTGTGTAACACAGGTCCTGCTGTTGACAGTGTGACATCATGTGACATACTGACTCATGCGCATGGCCATGCCATACTCCGTTCGTTTGCAACAGGAACAGTCTCTGAAATTTTCATATTTAAATGAAACAAGATTTAAACTTTAGAGAGTAACCTGTATAAAGTAAAATTGCAGTAACTCGTTAATTATATGATTTGAAGCTTATTGAGGTTCACATTAGTGAGTTTCCTCCTGTGAAATTTTAAACAAACTCAAGAGTTCTCATAGCTTATGAACATTATTCTGAACTAACTGGATTTTCATAAATACCACAGATCATAAATAAGCGATCCTGTTAACAATTTCAGTATCCTGCTTGATAAATGAGGCCCATTTTAATTAAATACAGTGAAATGTATTTAGGTATAGTTGACATATATATATATACTGACATTTTAATTTACCTTTCTTTTTGTGAAACTGATAAATAGAAAAAGGACAAAATGCCAGGCAAAAAGGGTGACTCAAAGTCAGCGGCCAAAAAAGGAGGGAAAGCCGAGCCGGAAAAAAGCAAAGGCAAAGAGGAAGAAAAAAAAGGGAAGGATGACAAAAAGGCAGCTAAAGATGACAAGAAGGGAGGAAAGGATGATAAGAAAAAAGGAAAAGAAGAACCCAAAGGTAAAGGAAAAGATGATGGGAAGAAAGGAAAGGACAAAGGAAAGGGGGCGAAAGTGGTTAGTGAATCAGAAGAGGGGTCAGATGCAGAGCCAATTGAGGATGAAGAGCTAAGTGATGAAGAAAGGGATGAAGAATCAGAAGAGGACACACGCAAGCATGGAAAGGCTGGCGCTAAAGGCAAAGCAGGAAAGGGAAAGTCCAAATCAAAACGTGCTGCATCAGATGAGGAGGAAGATGAAGAAGACAAAGAGGATGAGGAGGATGAGGAAAATGAAGAAAGTGAAGAAGATAAGAAGGGAAAAAAGAAATCAAAAGATGCCCATAAATCCAAATCTAAACCTGAAGCAGAAGGAACAAAAAAAAAGGCAAAAAAGAAGGATGAGGTTTCACCTGTGACTGCACCAGAACCTACAAAGAAACTCTTTGGTTTCCCTGGAATTGGGAAGAGCTCAAAGAAGCGACTAAAAAGTACATCTAGACTGTTTCTAGGACTTGGCAAGCAAAAGAGTTTTGTGGTCAGGAAAAAGAGAAGGAAATCTGTTTTGAAGAATGCCCCGAGGCTTCTGATGCGCTTCAAAGCCAGCAAGAAAAAGAAAAAAGAGAAGGAACAAAATGACCAGTCGGGACGCAAGCCATCCTACATGTTACTGAGAATTGGTGGTAATAAACCAGCAGAGAAGAAATCAGGATTTTTCAAAGGACTTTTTGGGAAAAAGAATGCCGGTGATGATTCAAATTTTAAAAATCAAAGTCGGATATTAGGGAAAGTTGCTGGAGCAACAAACTGGCTGACTAAGAAGTTCCTCTCAACAAAAGTGAAACAGAGAAATGACAGAAATCATGGCCGCTGGGGACAGTCAAGACCCAAAAGGTTTCCTGGGGGGAGTCGACAAACCAGCATGCGAGGAGGACCTTATGGGCATCACAACTACGCATATGAACATGATTTTGATGCAAATGACTATAATAACCAGAGTAGAATGAGAACCAGTGCATTTAACAGACAGTCATTGCAGAGAAACCCAAATTGGTATGAAGATCCTGTTGACTACTATGAAGCACAGTCAAATGATCAAGGCTATTATGAAATTGATGATGACTATTACAACCCACACATGGACATACAGAACGGAGGAGAGTATTATGACGATGGTATGGGGTGCTATAACACATATTCTGCACATCAAATGGGCTACTACCCAGAGGAGATGGAGTACTATGGCCAACAGCATCTGATGGATCCATATTATACTGATAGTATGGAATACTATGATGAGAACCAGTATCTAATGGAGGATTGCTATGAATCTTATGGAGATGAAACCGAGTATTATGACCAGGGTCAGTTCGATTACTACGATGACCCTCAGGAATACTATGACAATACATATGGTGAAGTTGAAGCAGCTGCTCCATACATGACTTCTTATGGAGCTTATGAACATCCATATGTCCAGGACTACCAGTTTAACTACAGTGAATCAGGGGTTAGCCCATATCTTGAATCTCCCTATAATATGTACCAGCCATATAGTTATGCAATGCATGATGTCATGGAGGGTGATGAGTTTAATGATGTTTCTATAGAGCCAATGGATCTTCAAGGAGACATGTTTAGAGTTCCAAGGCCTCAAGTAAAGCTTTTTGGTAAGGAAAGGATAGCAGTTGATCTTCCTCCAATGGCACCACAATACGATCCTGAAGTGATGTCACAGATTCATTATAAAAATGTACCATTTATTCCTGATTCATTTATGGATGGTGCTTTTCCTGCACCAGTACATACACAAGAACTGCTGCATCCAGGGTTACCTCAGATTCCTACACCAACTGCAATGTTAATTAAGCATGCTAATAGTCCTCAAGGGTTTGTGAGCCCTAACATTCAGTCTCCACATATGTCACCTATGGCCCAAGGTGGTGCTTTTCCCCCTTCACCTACACCAAGCAGGAGGTCCATGGGAATGATGGCTTCCCCTGTGCAGAGACCCCTGTCCCCTATGTTAGCAAGAGAAAGATTCACAGAGCCATTAATGGATGTGGGCCCCCCTCATATTCCCATGCAGAAACAAAGTTTTCATGCCTCTCCTCAGCCCTCTATACGGAGAAGACCGAGCCCCTCTCCACAGCCCTCCATCCGTGGATTTGGAGTTAGGGATGTGCCTCCATCTCCACTAAGAGGGATGTCATCTCCACACGTTCAACGCCCACCTTCCCCATTTGGACAGAGAAAAGTCAGCCCACCTGCTTCTCCAGTAGCCTTAAGGCATTTCCAGCCTCAGGCTTCATTCATAGAAGCCAAGTCATCTCCTATTCCCATGTCCCGGCGAATGCCTAGTCGAATGCCTTCCTTTCACACAAGCCCTCCGGTTTCTGCTCATGGATCCATCCGTAAGCAAAGCCCACCCCATTCTTCTCGTGCTTCAATAAGGAGACCCAGCCCAGTTTCGTCCCCATCAATAACTCATCGTTCATTTGGTGCCAGGAAGCTTCAAGGTTCCGCATCTCCTCCTAGGCAAATGAGCCCTCCAGCCTCCCCTCAAATGGGCAGACGTCCTGTGGGTAGTGCTCAGCAGATGGACTCCAGTAGGCCACACTCCCCATTTGCAGCTCACAGATCATCACCTACACCTTCACGGAGAAGTTTTGTAATTGGTTCAGGATCTCCTAATCCTCCTCCACCAGCTGGACAAAGATCACCATCACCCAGCTTCTCCCGTAGGTCAACCCGTCTTATGAGGAACCCACCCCCATTCGGATCACCTAGTGGTCAAATGAGTGGAATGGGGCGTCCAAACATTCCAATGGGAACTGTAAAACCTTCTCTAGGTCAAATGGGTCGTTCAACCAAAAACATGCCTCCTTCCAGAGCATCCATACGTAGCAACAGATCAGTTATGGCTCACGACATCAGCGCTTCCCCAAAGCTTCCAGGTCAACACCATGGGATGGTCATTATGGAGCAGAGGCACTTCATGCCCCCAGGACGAGCAGGCCCTACACAAAATACACAAAGACCTGTTGGTCTTGGCCGTCCTCTGATGGCTAGGCCATCTCTAAGGCGAGGACCCCCGTCACCACAACTTTCTCTAAAACATATTGGTCCTATATCACCTCAACCTTCCATTAGGCATCTGTCCAGGCCAGCTTCCCCTCAGCCCTCTATCAAGCATGGCTCACCATTACCAATACGTATTCCTTCCCCTCATGTGCCACCCATACCTATTGTCTCAAGACCTTTTCAAAATGTTCAGATGTCCGAAGCATCTCCTTACCCTACTGCAATAGATCCAGTCTCTGTGGAATTTGATCAAATGATAAATGTGCCTCAATCACCCATGGTCATCAGTGCATTACAAAATCAAAGTATTTATAATGCCTCTTTTAAATCACCTTTCCAGCAACCTATGCAACTTTATGCCCCTGAAGTCACTGGTATAGGGCAATTTCCTGAGCAATCATTTTCACCTCAATTATCAAATATATCACAAAATCCAAATTTGTTTAACACTACTAATATCTCTGTACCCCAAGTAGCACCAGTGCCACATACTGTTCTACAGCAATTCCCAGAGACACTAGCATCACCTGTTATATCAAATGCTTTGCTAAATACTCAAGTCCGTGGAGCATCTTTTGTCTCACCCCTGCAAAGACCAGGCTCTCCACATGCTCCTGAAGTGGTACAGCTTCCTGGCTCACCATCATTTCAGCCATCTGTGTCACCATATGCTCCAGAAACAGAAGTGCTTGGACAGATTCCAGGCCACCCTGTATCTCCAACACTGTCTAGTGCTATTCAAAACCCTTATCTTCATAATGCCTCATTTAAATCAGTCCTACAGATGCCTTCTTCCTCCTACTCACCAGTTGTGTCACAGTATGATTACATAGAGGAGCCAGGCCCTGGCCCCCTCCTCACTAATGCTCTTCAAAACCCCAATGTCCGAAATGCTACTTACCGAACACATTTACAAAGGAGAGGATCCAGATATGCCCCTAGCCCAAGGAGATCACCAGTTCTCTCAAATGCTATACAAAACCAACAAATCCAGAAGGCTTCTTACCAAACACAACTGTCTCATCCAAGGAAAACCTACTCCTATGTTCCCATGAGGGGTTATACTCAGAGCCCTATTCTGTCAGATGCACTGCACAATCCTCAAGTCCGTGGTGCAACCTACAACCTGCCAGGTGGCACACTGGCACATAGCAATCAAATGGTGGCTCCAACTACCTCTCCGATGCTCGATAATGCTTTACAAAATCAGCAGGTTCGGAATGCTTCCTACAGACTTTCAGATGGGACCTTGATAAGTGTGGAGCCCCACATACAACAACCCCTTTCTCCAAACATCTCAAATGCCTTAGGTAATGCAAACATGAGATATGCCTCTTACAGGCTTCCAGATGGAACTATAATCACCACAGATTCCCTTCAACAACAGCAACAGCAACCCTGTTCCCCAAATCTATCCAGAGCTTTGCAGAATCCAAACATTAAAAATGCATCCTACAGACTTCCTGACAATTCAGTTATTACAGATTACCACCAGAAGCCAGTATCTCCCAATCTGTCCCGTGCACTTAGAAACAATAGCATTCGAAATGCATCCTATAGGCTGCCAGATGGGACAGTTATTTTTACAGAGCAACAAGTGGAGCCAACTTCTCCAGCCCTGTCAAATGCACTTCAGAACCCAATTATTCGAAATGCATCCTATAGATTAGGTGATGGCACAATTATTTTTCCTGATTATGGCCAGTCAAAATCTACCTCCCCAAATTTAGCACATGCACTCCAGAACAGACAGATGCGGAATGCTAGTTATAGATTGCCAGATGGGTCTATTATATCCACACAGCTCACTACACCTTCCCCTAACTTGGCAAGTGCGCTACAGAATACAAACATGCGTCATGCTACCTATAGGCTATCTGATGGCAGTTTAATCAGTGCTAATCCAGTACACACACCAAGCCTTGTCAGTGCCCTCAAAAATGTAGACATCAAAAAGGCCTCCTTTAGGCTTCCAGATGAATCCATTTTCTTAAGTGCTAAACAAACCAGTCCAAACCTGGCAGAGGCCTTGAAAAATGAAAGCCTTCGCAAAGCCTCATACCGACTACGAGATGATTCTATTATATCAGCAGATCCTCAGAGTCATACAACCAACCTAAACCTTTCACAAGCCCTCTTAAATCAAAATCTCCGTTATGCTAAATACCGTTTGCCTAATGAATCTATTCTCAGACAAGGTTTTGCAGTTTCAACATCACCTCAACTGAAGGATGTTCTGAATAACACTGGCCTAAGGAATGCCTCCTACCAGCTGCCGTCAACACTATCTACTGTTACAGCATCCGGATTGATTATAGGGCCGGATGGCAGGTATGCAATTGTGTCCCCACAAAGAAAAGGTCCTGATGAACACTGGGCTATGAATGCCAGGGAGGGACAAAGTGCACAGGATGTGTGGGCTGCAGAGAAGGTTTTACCTCATGGAACTGTACAGAATCTTTCCAAGTGGTCTATGTACCGTGACGAAAACATGATGGACCACCCTTCTCCACCACCTATCGGTGTTTGGTCTAGGGAAGGTGAGGTGCAGTGGGTACCAGATCGGGAGGGGGAACCCACAGGCCAGTGGTATGATAAGGTAACTCAGTTTAGTTACTTTCATTTTAATAAGTGTTTGTGGAAAAACTCATAACTGTTTTAAGACTTTTGTTTTTGCTGGTTTCTAGAGTTTTAAACTTGTAAAATGAAAAAGAGAAATACTTATTCAGATGATAATGTGACAGTCAAAAATATAGTTTCTTCAAGCATCTAATAAACATTTAAGAAATCTGACCAGATTTATAGATAACAAATTTAATTCACCCAAACCTGGTATAGTTTTACCTGTTGGTAATGATGGAAAGGTCACGGCATAAAGTCTGTGTGGCTTTGAGCTTGCACAAAAGGCCTAGCCAAGCTTAGCTATCTCCAGCAGGGTTTAGCTGCAGACTCTTTGAATGCATGGGATGTCAGATGAGATTTACAAGACTGATTATAGCTATGCTCAGGTTACCTCGTTGACAGCTGGTATCTGTGCATTGACGTGACTCTGGCCAGCATGGTTGCCCACTGACCTAATTTGTTAAAGAGAACTTTAAAAGCCTGAATCAGTTAGAGTTACAGTTAATATAATTGTACAGAGATTAAGTTGAATTCAGCACAATGAAAATAATTAAAAAAGTGACATGCTTTACTAATGGAGTAAAGTATAAAGATCACAATTATATGGTGAAAAATACTAATTTCTGTTTTGTAATCAGATGTATTCTATAAGAAGTCTGCCTACCATGAGTTACAGAGAGAAAAGAGAAGCTGATGGACTTGAGGACATGACACAGTTGGAGTAAGAAAATCAAATTAAGCATACATTAAAATGCACGGAGACATACTCTAGAAAAATGACAAAGTACAGTGGGGCAAAAAAGTATTTGGTCAGTCACCAATTGTGCAAGTTCTCCCACTTAAAAAGATGAGAGAGGCCTGTAATTTTCATCAAAGGTATACCTCA
>JAQMYM010000010.1:13837764-13855024 GCA_030014255.1 Parauchenoglanis ngamensis
CAGGCCTCTCTCATCTTTTTAAGTGGGAGAACTTGCACAATTGGTGGCTGACTAAATACTTTTTTGCCCCACTATATTTATTTGATTACATTACATTAGAATTCATTAATTGACTTTATCTGTCCCATAGGGAATTAACAGAAGCAGCTGTTTTAATGAACCTGAACATTCGCTTTGACCAGGAACTCATCTACGTGAGTCAACATATGGTTTCAAATGGTGTTGTACCAAAGCACTGTGGAATTCTGGATTGTGATTGGGTAGCTTTTTCCACTCTCTTCATTTCTCCTAGACTTACATCGGCTGTATTCTGCTATCAGTGAATCCTTACAAGTTACTGAACATCTATGGAACTGACATGGTTCTGCAGTATAATGGTCATGGCTTAGGAGAAAACCCACCGTGAGTGTAAATCTCAACTATACAGTTTCATCAGCACAAAACTGCCACAAAACTACACTACTGTGTAAATACTACTGTAGCGTTTCCAAGGGTTACAGTGACAAGAAAGATGTTGTATTATTTTTTTAAGATTGGTGGGAAAAAACTCTTTTCAACTCTTTTCAGGAGAAAGTAGTTAAAAGTCACTGGATGATGTCATAGAGTAGTTTGCATATTAATTGATTCATCGTGATCACTGGCATGTGATGCATATAAAATCGGTTGTTGGGAACAATGGTGATTAGTAATTGATCACTGGAAAAATTAACTGGTCATTGGGAACTATGGTGATCAG
This sequence comes from Parauchenoglanis ngamensis, assembly GCA_030014255.1. Classification (NCBI taxonomy): domain Eukaryota; kingdom Metazoa; phylum Chordata; class Actinopteri; order Siluriformes; family Auchenoglanididae; genus Parauchenoglanis; species Parauchenoglanis ngamensis. The sequence continues at coordinate 13,838,501 of JAQMYM010000010.1, forward strand.
CGATTGGTCATTTGGTCAGTTGATGGCTTTCCGCACAGGTGGTGAATTGAGTGAACCTGCTCCGTCAACGTGCATAATCGGGAGCTGTGATGTGATCTTGAGCGCCATATTGAGTGCAGGACCGTCACTAACATCTGCTCAAAGTCACTAGAATTTTTTTCGCTAGGATTGGTTTTGTAAGAAAGGGATCTAAAAAGTGACAAATCTAATAATGATGTTGTTGAGTTGGCAACACTGCATGTGTGATTGTGATTGTGAGACCGACAGAGAGACAGTGACCATCTCATATTTCTTTAACCTGCTGTCTTGTTACTAGCTGAATAGATGGACACATCTTGTAATGTGAGAATAAGCCAGAGATTGTCTTGCTGTGTGTTAGTGTGTTGTTTAAAGATAGAGTGACCTCAGAGTCAGAAATGATACCTCGTGTATTCTTAGTTACTTACATTTGACTGTCCCTAATAATTTAACAGAACAAGAACAGTGTTTGAGGCAGTTCAGATGAAAAATTCAAATAGGATTTGGGGCCTAATTGACTTCTCGGTTTGTTTGTGTTTTTTCTAGTCACCTCTTTGCAATTTCGAATCTTGCCTACACAACGATGATGGACGTCAAGCAGAACCAGTGCATTATCATCAGGTCAGCAATAGATTTGACCAACATTAGATTTATTCAGCTATCTTCTCATACAATTCTAAATACAGCGAACTTTTTAAATTGCCAACTCTTCTATATTAGTCAAACATTACAACATTTAACAAGACCATTTATCATGTACCAAGACTAAGTTTCATATAAACAGGTACGTGATATCACATGTAACGTTTAAAACTCCTTGCAGTGTTACTGTGTTCATGTTTCAGTGGGGAGAGTGGGTCTGGAAAAACGGAAGCCACCAAACTGGTCCTCAGATACCTTACTGCCATACACCACGAGCGAAACGTAGCACAACAGGTACTCGGGCTGCTTTTTTGTCTTATAAATGTCAAGAGAGAAAAAAGAGAGTCTGATGGATGAACGACTGCTGCTTATAGTCACTACTTATGAAGTAACTTGCTTCATGGACGTTCCACAGCATTAAATGGATAGAAAATACAATGTGTCATTCTTTAATAAATAAAAACTCCCACAAGTGCTTTTAAAGCTAAACTGTATGTCTGTTCCTGGTACAATCAAAACTAATGTCATCCTTGTTTGTTTTTATCCTTCACGCTCTCATTCTCACAGATCGAGGTGAGATTTAAGGGTTTTTTTTAAATTTTGTATCTTCACTGTATTGTTTTGTGAATGAAATCAAAGCTAACTAGAATGCTCCAACGCCAGATCCTGGAAGCAACTCCTCTGCTGGAAGCTTTTGGGAATGCCAAAACGGTGCGGAATGACAACTCCAGTCGCTTTGGGAAGTTTGTTGAGATCTTTCTGGAGGAGTGAGTCACTGCTTTGATCTTCACATTAGCGTTTGACGATGCAAGGGGCTGTCTTTCATGTTACTAAACACTGATCTTTTTTCTGCCATGTTAAAGAGGAGTAATAAGCGGTGCCATAACTTCACAGTATCTCCTCGAGAAGTCCAGGATTGTCTTTCAGGTGTGGGACAGTAAACATTTTCATTTCTTTTAAACATTCTAAGAGATCCTGGACACAAAAGAACTAATGGTGGGGCAGTCTGTGTTCATGGCAGTGTGTGTGTGTGTGTGTGTGTGTGTAGGCAAAAAATGAGAGGAATTACCACATTTTTTACGAGATGTTGGCCGGACTCGCTGTTCACCAGAAACGAGTCTTCTACCTGCAGGAGGCTGAAACCTACTACTACCTGAACCAAGTAAACCACACACATACTGTACAGTAACACGCACAAGTATTTACACCCTCCCACCACCCTTTCCACATTTTGTAGCGCTATGACATAGAACTGACATAGAGGTTTGGGATTTCATGTTATGATTTTACACAAAATAATCCATATATGCAAAATTATTTACAAATAAAAAACATAAAAGTTGTGATTGCATATAATATTCACCCCTCTATTGCTGTGAAACCCCTACGTTAGTCCTGGTGCGACAGTTTCCAGCAGAAGTCACATGGTGTGTAGGTATTTGACTTGTGTACAATGAAAGTATCTGTATATAAATATACCGGTTCCTGGAAGAACTGAGAGTGTGTTACCTAAACATCACGAATCATCATGAAGACCAAGGACCTGTTCCAGGACAAGGTATCAATCAGGGTTTGGTTATTAAACACTATGTCAAACTTTGAACATCTTACAAGGTGACAATAAATCCATATTATTTTTAAAAAATGAAGAAAAGGATATGACACAATCACAATTCTGCGTAGAGGAGACAGTCCACCATTGAATAGGCAAAAAAGGGATTAGTCAGTGGAACAAGCGGGAGGCCAGGGGTAACGCTGAACATGATGCTACCACCACCATGCTTCAAAGTGGAGATGATGTTCCCAGGTCACTTGTTGGGTTTTTTCTTTGTCAACAAGACTAATCTGACAAACTAACTGACACCACTAACATATCAGGGTGGTGACTGTGTGATCGACGGGAAGGACGACGGCGAGGACTTCAGGCGGTTACAGAGTGCCATGGACATCCTCCACTTCAGCCCTGAGGACCAGAGCAGTGTGTTCAGAGTGCTTTCGTCCATCCTCCACCTGGGCAACGTCTTCTTCCAAAGACTTGAGGTACTACACACATGCGCATCATTTTCCAGCATCAGAAACCCCACCTGTGTTTGTACCTGCAGCTTCTTCCTCACATTTAGACTGACGTGCAAGAAACGGCCGGTGTTGTGAGCGCTCAGGAGATCCGCGTGGTGGCCGAGCTGCTTCAGATCTCTCCAGAAGGACTGCAGAAAGCCATCACCTACAAAGTGATGGTAAGATATTCCATGCTTGTTCTAATGTGTTTTATGTGTGTAACTGTTGTTCGATATGGTGAAGTTTTCTGTAAGGAGATGTTTGTTTATCTTTTTGCCTGAACACACATATGACTCATAAAAGGACCTCAACAAATCAATGCAGAGAATGAAAGAATATGTGAGTGAAGACAAACAGGATGATGTAAAGTGTTCTAACATTATGAGCACGGAGCTCATTGCTCCGGACGATACACTTAATTACCGCAGGTTTCGTGTTACGGAAAACCCTGTAACTGGATCAAGGATTCGCTCACTGAGGGCTAATTCTCAGGATACTGTCGGGAAAGGGCGTTACGTCATGGCGTGATGTCTGAGGATGAAGTCAGCCCTCGTTAAAGTCTTATTACATGTTCATGAGAAATGTCTCAGTCGTGTGCGACGAGGTGGAACGTTTCACTCAGGAAGGCAGACTTTCTTCACTATAGTGGTGTCCAAAAGTCTGGAAACATCAAATTCCATTATCAGCATAATTACCTGAAAATTAGAATCTTACAAATATTTATATAATCTTATACGCATATATATATCTTATAAACACATAAGAGCTCATAAGGAGCTGAAAGAGTTTCTCTTCACTCATTTCGCTGAAATGCTCCTACAAATGACGAATTGCGACTACGAACTGTTATTCGAGCCAGTATTAAATCGTAGTATTTGTCCGACAGCCCCGAAAAGCTAATCGCATGAGTGTCAGCATGAGATCGTCTCATTAACAAGAAGTCAGGAGTAACCCAATCCATGCTTTCAACTGATTAACTTGGTTTAGCGTTAGCTTTGTTATTTGTTATTTGTTAACGTTCGACTTCTCGCGTGTTCATGCCTTACAGTAGGATGTGTTTAGCGCTTAGCGGTAATTCTACACAACTACACTTTCTCCTCAGGCCTCTGAATGATCTGTGATCCCTGTATTACCCCCTGTGTGTATGTTTATGTGTGTGTCGTGCTGAGCATCTTGCTCTTTTAATAAATAAAGCCGTTATCCGCAGGCGGCGGGTTTGAGTTTACACCTCTATCAGGCTGAAATCAACTATCACCTAACACAGTATCAGTTCCACTTGGTGTGTGTGTGTGTGTCACCCTTGATTCTTAAGGCTCTTGTTCTAATTCCTAATTATACTTCGCTATCAATTACAGCAGAAGAATTACGTTCGCTAGTAATTTACTTTCATAGACATTTTTCTTTCTTTCTTTCTTTCTTTTTTTTTTAACAGGAAGCAATGAAGGAGAAAATATACACTCCTCTGAGCGTAGAGAGTGCCGTGGATGCCAGGTACGCTCATAAACACGCAATACTCACACAGAAGCTGAATTCTCCATTCTGATTGGTCAGAAGGTGTTGATTAATGTTAGATAACAGGCAGACATGTTCCCCTGTGTTCCCTAGTCGAAAATTGTTTTGGTTCTTCCGGCATTCTACATTACAGAGATGCCGTTGCCAAGATCCTTTATTCGCTGCTCTTTCACTGGCTGACGGAGCGGATCAACGGTCGTGTTTACCCGAGGAACGAGGCTCTCTCCATATCTATACTGGATATCTATGGATTCGAGGTGTGTATGCGTGCACGCAGCCACCCAAACATCTCGAAATATTGAATAAATGATTATTTGCTGTGTTTGCCTTTCCAGGAGTTAGCACTGAACAGCTTTGAGCAGCTCTGTATCAACTACGCTAATGAGACGCTTCAGTACTTCTTCACAAAAATCATTCTAAAGCAAGAACAGGTGAGTATCAGTTTATCATAAAAGCTGTTATGTTTTGTTCCAGGCTACATTCCTGGCCTTCCAGCGTTCCTGGGATAAGCTCCAGATCCACACTGACCCTGACCAGGTCTAAAGTGTGGTTCGAGCAGGAACAAGCGTGCATGCTTTATTTGGAGAAATCCAACAATACACCATGGCAAGACTTTGCAAGAAGGACGAGAAATGATGTTCAAACTGCTGAAGGTGAAACACAGGTTGTAATATTTCCGTAGGAGGAGTACATACGAGAGCAAATCAGCTGGAAGGAGGTGCACTTCACTGACAACAAGGCCTGCATAGACCTCATCGCTGCTAAGCCTCATGGGATACTCCGCATTCTCGACGACCAGAGCTGCTTTCCTCAGGTGGCGTTTTTAACCCGACACTAAAATTTCAATTTTTTTTTTAAATTTCAAGGCGCACAATTAACTCAAGTACGAATTTCAAAGCATTCTCATCATTTAACAGTCATATATGAGGGGACAATATTAATAATAAGCATCAGCATCTGGTTTATATTATAATATGTTATGTTTGTCTACAGGAACACACAAGGAATTGACCAAATAATCTTCCTGTACATTAATTAATTAATTGTCAGTATTTTGTAACAGTCAGAAAATAATGTTATTTATATTTATATTACATTATATTATGTATTTTTACATATGTAAATTATGTATTATATTATGTACATTATATTTACTTATTTTACCCGTATTGGTGTGAGCCAGGCCACTGACCACACGTTCCTTCAGAAGTGCCACTATCATCATGGAGAAAATCCGCTTTACTCCAGGCCAAAGATGCCACTGCCAGAGTTCACGGTGAAGCACTACGCAGGGCGAGTGACGTATCAGGTACAGACGACGCTGTAACTGGAAACGCCGACGTTTGGATGTGGTACATTTCCCCAAACTGAAGCTACAAGTTTTAAAAACTGTATTTAAAGAGTTAAAGACGCCAACAGACCGATCATTTTTAGGTGTCTTTCTTTTACTTTCATATCTAAAATCTTTCACCGTTACTGTTAAACTCTGAAAATGATTAGCAGGCAAGACATTTTTCAGCAAATCAAATAAGAGGCTGCGCTACATGTACTGCTCCTGATCGTTATTTATGTTCTGTTGTGTTGTTTTAGGTCCAGAAGTTCCTGGATAAGAATTACGATCAGGTTCGACAAGAGGTGCTGGAGTTGTTTATGCAGAGTCACAACCGGGTGAGTGTGTGTGTGTGTGTGTGTGTGTGTGTGTGTGTGTGTGTGTGTGTGAAAGAGAGAGAGAGAATTTCATGTATTTTACATGAGGAACATTTTCAAATGTGTGTGTGTGTGTGTGTGTGTGTGTGTGTGTGTGCAGATGGTTTCAAACCTCTTCCTAAAGTATAGCGAGATGCTGAATCAGCAGAAAAAGGGAGCACAGAGAGACAGCACAGTGACTCGACGATATCAACCCTCTACTGTAGCTGCCAAGTTCCAGCACTCTCTACAGGACCTTCTGGACAAGATGGAGAGGTCACACACACACACACACACACACTCACACACACAGTGATTTTTTTTTTCTCAAATCACTAATTTATTGTTAGATATATTGATTCATTTATTTTCCCAGGATTTACTTTTATTTTTAAAATTTTCCAATTTAGGAGACATGTTTTTATGTTCACGTCTGATTTTTATACGTTTTTTTTTTTTCCTTTGTTAATTTTTCACAGTTAGAGCGTATGGTTTAATTTTTCAGTTGTGATATTCTCCCGTATTGTTCATATGATGTGTTTACTTGAATTCACATTTCAGGCCATAAAAGGTCAAAATGCACTTCATTCATTATTCACCGTAATGGCTCGTACGCTTCTACACGTTTACACACGTGTTCCTCTTCTCTTCTCTCTCAGGTGTAACCCGTTATTTGTGCGCTGCATAAAGCCAAATAATAATAAGGTAATTACAGGCTGCGGTTTATTCAGGCTAACTTTTATTATAACGGTGTATTTACGGAGTAATTATGCGTTATTCGTGTCCTAGGAACCGGGGATATTTGATCCAGAACTGGTGGCAACCCAGCTGAGATACTCAGGAATTATGGACACCATCCTCATCAGAAAGGAAGGCTATCCAGTCCGAATGACTTTCCATAAATTCTTAAACAGGTAAATGTAGGGTTTAGCTAGCGCAGACACAAGCTGATACCTTTTACACAACAGAACGGCGCTGTACAGAATCATGCTCCACAGCCTAGTCATGAGCTTTCTATAGGTATAAAGCGCTGCTGGGGCTGAAGAAAACCCCGCCTCCAGACGGAGACAGCTGTGTCGTCACGCTGACCAAGCTGTGTCCGATCAAAAGAGGTGATTTCCAAGTGGGCGTGTCCAAGGTGAGTGCGAAACAGTGTGAACAAGATCGAGTTGTCTTTCCACAATCATGGTTTTCTTTTCTTTTCTAAATGTTTCGGAGTAAATCTAGACTGCAGAGGCAACTGGACTGGAACGTATCAAGTTACACTAAGTTTAAAAGAGTAGCCAGCTAGTGAAGTCTTGTAGATAAATCTCATGAAATTAGCTAGCTAGTTATATTTGGTCGTTTCGCTGGTTGAAGTAACTAGCTAGTTAAGTTTTGAAAATGATCTTATTTCAATAGCTAGCTAGTTACGGCTTGTAGATAAAGCTCATTAAAGTAGCTAGCTAATTATGTTTTCTAAATTTGATTATTAAATTATAGCATACTCATTAAACTAGCTAGCTAGTTACACTTTTGTAAGTTAGCTTATGAAATTAACTTGCTAATTAGGCTCTGCAACTTACCTTGTTAAATTTGCTAGCTAGTTAACTTTGATAAATTAGCTTGTTAAATTAGTGAGCTAGTTAAGGGTTGTAAAATAGCTAGAGGCATTTTTGAAAAATAAGCTCCAGTCGCTCGCTGTTTAAGCTATTTTGATTAACAATTTAGCATACAAATCCTCCTACTGTCAAATTCGACATTGTAAAATTTAACACCAGTTTCAGGTTTTGACGGTTTTTTTTGCTAATTGATATTCGATGCTGACGTTTTCTCTCTCTGTATTCTCAGCTGTTTCTAAAGGAAGATGTGTATCAGCTGTTAGAAAGTAAGCGGGATCGTGTGAGGCACCTGGCAGCGCTGACGCTCCAGAGATATGTACGGATGTATTTCGCACGTAAAAACTTCGTGAAGTTCCGCAAGCGCATAACCAAACTGCAGGCCAGGTGCCGAGGCTACCTCATGAGGTAAACTCCAAAGAAACCTTTAAAAGTGAGAATAAATAGTAATCAAATGAAAAACGTCTTCGTTTCAGAACATTTCAGAAATGTATGAATCTTTTTTTGAAAAATTTCATGGAAATACGCATTTTTTTTGGTAATTAATTGACAATTTAATTTGGATGTTGGTTCAATTTTATTCAAGTTTTTTTATATTTATTATACAGTGTAACATGTTGATATATCACAGTACTTTCATCTCTACAGGAGTTCATTCTAACTATTTTACTCTTAACGTGTAAAACTCTCTCCACTGGCTTTTAGGCGACGTCTCCTACAGAAACGGCTGATCCTGATCAGCTTTCGCTCACCAGTACAGCTCATCGTCAACCGCAAACGCTACATCAGGGTAGCGTGCGTTATTTATTTTTCCTTTGGAGTCTTTAGATTTTAAGTGAACAGGATGCGTAAAGAGAATTCAGTAATCTAACTGAGTTTCCCCCATACAGGATAACCTCCTCCTGGTCAGGATGGCAGAAGAGGTAAGGAGAAGGCTAATCTGATCAAACTAATCAGACACAGTGACAGTTACACCCAGCTACAGGCAACCTGAAAACAGTGGCGAGACTTCGCACATGAAGCTAACGCACAGATTAAATAGAGAAACTGACTGAGATTGAGATCAAGCGCAAAAAGGTAGACGAAAAGTTCAGAACTCTAAGGTGAACGAGGCGAAGGTGACCTCTTGTGGTCAGTTGAGGAAGTGCAAGGAAATAGATTGTGTTTTGGTCATTTCCTCCAGCGTTCAACCAAAACAGAGAGTAGATTGTTGAAGGATGTTCCTGTCCATTTTTTCACTACACCTCTTATTTTGCTATCCATACCAATGCGATCTTTTAGATGTCCTGTTTTATTTTATAGGCGAGAGTGAGTCGAGAGGTGATTAACGTGTCCCAGCTGGTCATTCCTGCTGACCTGGGAGAGCTGCTGCAGGCCACAGCAGGTTGCCATTTATTTCAATTGTAATCTTTCATACAAATATGATCATCAGTGTAATGGAATATGGCATCTTGATGCGTAGTGATATCATGGGTGGTCTCGAAAAATCGTGGACACAAGAACAATCTGGCGGATCATATAGAACTTGTTAACAACATGCAGGAAATTGCAATAATCTGGATCAGGATGTCTGGGAGTAACTCAACTCTGAATACGAGGAACTTTCCCCAATGTAATTTTTAAATCGTCAGGCCCTGTAACCTGTTGTGTGTTGAGTCATAATCATGTGGTAGTCATTAAGAGAGGAAAACAGTATGTGTGTGTGTTTGTGTGTGTTTGTGTGTGTGTAGATGGTAAGGAGGTGCATTCTGAGTGTCTGGCTCTGGTTGAAGCGCTCAGAGTACAGGTTTATCCACAACTCACACTCCCTCTGGATATCAATAACTACCTAATGACCAAATACATCCGTTCCAACTTCAGGGTGAGGAAACACACACACACACACACACACACACACACACACACACACACACATGAATATTTGTCTTACTATCCTTGTAAGGATGCTAATGAACACAATTAATGCTATGCTAGACTAACACTGAATCCTAAACTTGACCTCATTAACCAAAAGAAAGCCTTTTGGACTTTTTTTGAATTTTTGTTGTATTTAGTGTTTTTTTTTGTTTTGTTTTGTTTTAAACTGTCATTTCTGTAATAAATTCCTCATGGGGACCAGCCCCATATGACCCAAATATAACCACTATGGTCAAAAGCTTCCCCACAACATGATGCTTCCACCACCATGCTTCACAAAACAGAAACGCACACTGGTCATTCATGTACACAATCATGCAGAAAGATACACACTGTTTAAATGCACAGAAACCTATCTACGCATGCAGGTAGGCACGCACATACACGCACAAGGGACAACAAATACGTACAACTCCACATACGCAAGCTTAAGTATTAAATATTAGCTGTAGTTATTATTTAGTATGTAGTCAGATGTCCCCAACAAGGCCAAAAATCCAAGAAAGGTCCAAAATGTGTGTGTGTGTGTGTGTGTACAGTATATATATAAAATGAACACATACCTGTGGCTAACGTGTGTGTAGGAGCTGCAGTTTGGAATGCTCACCGCAGCTCTACAAGCTCCTTTGACTCGCCTGGAAGATGATCTAAAACAGGACGCTCTCGACATCTTTTTACTGGTATGATCACATCATCATCATCATCATGTTTATGTGACGGCATGTGTATATATGTAGCTTGGGTGTGAATTCCTCTCTATAGATTTTACGCTTCATGGGCGACCCGAACTTGAACGGCGCTCAAGAGAACCTGTTCGGAAATTACATCATCCAGCGGGGTTTGGCTACTCCACCAATCAGGGATGAGATTTTGGCTCAGGTGGCCAATCAGGTGTGGAGGAATGAAAACCTGCGTAACGCGGAGAGAGGGTGGCTGCTAATGGCGGCTTGTCTGAGTTCCTTCGCCCCAAGTGACAAAATGGCCAAATATCTGCTGAAGTAAGGCAAAACACACACACACACACACACACACACACACACACACACACACACACACACACACTCTAGACTAAAGAGCTAATTAATCCTTTGTTTGTTTGATGTTTTAAAATGAAGAAAAATGGTGGTGGTTTTGAAAAAGAATCCATCAACACCAGGAGGATAAAAGCATTTTTGAGATAAACTTGTATGAATTTTAAATATTCTGATTTGAATTACATTATTACAATTCAGGTTCGTATCTGATTATGCGCTGAACGGGTTTAAAGCGCTATGCCAGCGCAAGCTGCTCCACGCCATGCAGAAACGCCAGCTGGGGTCCGAGGCAGCACGGACTTACCCTCTCTCTCTTCTGGAGTGGACTGCCAACCGCAAAAAAGCCCACATGGCCCTCCAAGTGCACTGCCTCGATGGTACGGCCCTCTAACAAACATCAAATCCTGTCAAAACGATCTTGGTACTGTATGTAAAGTGGATTTTTGTGTGTAAAATAACATGCTACATGCCCTGTATTTGGCTCCGCCCATCTCTAACCTGTCTGCGAGTCTCTGCTGATGAAAAGTGCTGAATGCTACCAGCACCATGCTTCACAGAGGGGACAGTGATCTCAGGAGGAAAGCCATATGTTTACTGCATAATGTACTATTGTGTTATATGAAAGATACAGGAGAAAATCTGCTTTTACTTCTGGATGGCATGGAAATCTAAAATCTCCATCCTTCACTTTTCATTCAGTTTATTCCTTATCTCTTTTTTTTATTTCTCTTCATCTTTGCATCTTTCCATCAACTGATGGCTGATATATGATCTGTGTGTGTGTGTGTGTGTGTGTGTGTGTGTGTGTTGAATTATAATTTTAAACCTTTTATTAATGTAATGAACACTCATTTAAGCTGTATTTATTCATTTACTTTGCACAAATTTTAATGTTTTTCCAACTGTTTCTTTGTTATTATTATTATTATTATTATTATTATTATTATTATTATTATTATTATTAGCCTTTTTGTAGTAGTATCAGTAGTAGTGCGTTTTAATATGTGTTCAATGTATAACTTATATTGGCTTGCCAGTAATACTACAGTGCTGTAAAACAACCTTTTTTTCATATTAACTAGGCCTGCATATTATTACAAACTTATGAACATTTTGTCTTTTTAACTTGTCAAATATTCTTCATAGTAATAACAGCAGAAAAGGGCACAAAGTGTGTTTGGGGTAAAACAGCTCAGTTGCAGAACATAGACATAACTTTGTTCAGCACGGGCTCACACTGCCTGTTCGTAACTATTTTCACGACCTAATTTGTTTTAATCGTTATGGGCGAGTTTAGGGGCGGGGTTTGCATTTGTGTATTTTTCCATTCCAATTCGTACGAATTTTTTTTTTACGAGAAGCTCAGAATCTTACAATTCAATTCATATTCAAATTCAAATTCAAATCATGCAATTACAGCTACAATAAATAGGCTACATTCACATGTCTGGTTATTTACTCCAATGTTTCAATAAATGTGAAAAAGAAAGAGTCCTATTTGCAAAATCATATTCTCTCCCTGCATTTGAATTTTACATCGATAGCCAATATGGATATGGATTATTAATAAGAAAAAAATGCATTTGTGTGCTTCTCGCTTTAATCAGTTTTCTTAAAAAATTATTTAATGGCTTAATTGTTTAGGGTCCACTTACATTCTGGGGTTGAGAAAGATATAGCTATAGGCTGCTCTCTCAGACTGCTTTACAAATCATTTAGCCTTTTTCTAAACCCTTGTAGCATTTTAAATATTAAAAAAGGGATAATGTGTGAAAAATAAATATTTGACAAATCGTAAATGTACATTGATTCATGTTTATTAATAAATATTGCAATATACATACAAACATGTTTAAATACATCGTTAAACTCAATACAGAAAGAAAGAAAGAAAGAAAGAAAGAATTAGACAAATAGCATGTACGTATGTCGAAGCAGTGACCAAACGAATGCACGAAAATGAACCAAATAGAATGTTAAATATTTAAGTTGGTCCATGCATGAAGTTAAAACAAAAAAAATCTTAGCTTAGTCTTACAAAACTGTATCCATATTTAAATTACTCGCCTGAATCTCGTGCATGTCAGAAGTGAAATTTTTTTATGATGGTTTTTGTCCTGCAGTATAACGTTGTGATAACTACAACCACGATGATTTGTACAGGCACAAAAACCTCCAGTCACAAGCAGCAAAAATCACATGAATGACTGCAAACCTGATAAAGTCTAAAGAGGCTATTTGCCAAGTCCCCTAACCGCACCTACAGCTCACTACGTTGTGTGTTGAAAGCATTTTCATATCTGATCATGTAGAGCATTAATATAGGGAGCATCAACCCTTAGGGACAAATCGCATTTCACATGTGATCATGTTTCATCACGTGTCAGTAACATGTAATTCCATGTGAACGAGCTCATTTTAACACTTTATACCCCAAACTCAAGTAAACACGTGAACTCATGTGAATATTATGAAAAATAAAACTCCATATGTGCAAAATGCAGCGTGCAAATGAATGGTGTTCATCACAGGTGCAAAAATAAAAACCCATTCTTTACCTGTGATTAAAAAGAAACTGTGTGAAACGCATCATGTGCAGTCTTTACCAATCAGGAGTGAACCATGTGATTATGTCCATGTGAAGTAGCCTATACTTGTGCTTTTCCTGTAAGAGAAACGGAGCAGAAAAGTTCCCGGTGTTTCTGCGTTTGCTGTATGTTTTTAAGAATATTTTCAAACGATTAAAATTATTGATCAAAAAAATATCAGTCAATAACTGTCTTTAATGTCAACCTGTCAGATTTAAAGGTTTCATAGAAGGAACTTCGACACACGGCGACAGATAAATGCAATAATTTAAAAGTCTAAACAGACTAAAAATGTTGATACGAATGATTTCATGTCACACATTAGAAGTGTAGAAGCGGTCAGAGACTTGCCTTGCTCAACACTGGGGACTGAAGGTATTTGTCATGGTATGAAGCATTGTGTGGAGGTTACTATAGCAACGCACAGTGAAAACAGCCATGACAAAATCCTCTTTAGGAGATAGGAGATAGAAGCCTCGTGCAGTACAGCTCTCATTGACATACTGTTAAGTATGTACATAATACTAAGTATTATTTAGCGATTAAAACAGGAAACATTTCACAAACTTGACTTGCCAAATAATTGCTTTCATCTGTCTCAAATCTTTCAGAAAATCGTCTAAGTGAAAATGTCTCCAAGCAGCAGCACCTCACAGCTCCTGGGCATCAGGTTCAATCCTGAGCTCTGCACACTGTATGTACAGTTTCTGTGTGATTTCCCTTGGATGTGAAAGAGTGTGTACATGTATGCATGGTTCCTTGCGTTGGATTTGTGCTCCATCCAGGGTATTCCCGTCTCATTCCCAGTGTTCATTGGATAATCTCTGGCTCCACCGTCACCATGGACAGTTACTGTGAGTGAGTGTACATACTGTGTATAATATTGTCATATGATGTATTTGGTCATATATATATTTATAACCCAATGTGATGACGTTTGTCAAAATACAGAAACTGATCATTAAATTACTTGTGTATTACCAAAAAAAAGTATTTTCCTAATTTATTTCAAAATGTGATAAAGGTAAAAAATTACATACAAAATAAAATGTTTTAATAATGTTTAAAACAATTTGTATAGCCCTGGCAGTGAAATAATGAATTTAAAACCACAGTTAATGTATTAACATGGAGATATTTTTGTAGTGAGGTGTACCACTGTGTACCCGGGTAACCACAGTGTTTTATACCATTACAAAAACCTGCTGCTAAGAATAAACTTCTGTGGACTTCAGTGATTTTAATAGTTTATACCTATCTCATAAGTAATCCTATGCTTTGAGGAGTTTACTAGCTAGCTTTCAAATGGTAAATGAAGATGAATGAATAAATTAATGAATCACTGAAACTATTTCTATCAACATACCTCATCAACGTCTTTCATAAAGTACACTTCTGTTAAATTAAACACTGATTCAACACATTTCAAGCACCATTTTGTTCGTATAATATTACAAGTATTGTGTAAATGGACAGCAAAACCTATTTCATGCGTTTGCAGAGTCATGTTGAAGGATCAGTCTACAGCCAAGTCTTAACCACAAAGGCAGAGGCAACCATGATTTCAGCATAAATATATGGAACTCAGCAGAATTCATGCCGTCACAACTGCGCCTAACCCAGTGGCTGCAAAACACACAGCACCTTCATATTTTGCAGCAGCTCTCAGGTGCTTTCCTTTCTATGCAGTCCACTTTTATTCACCTAAATCCCAAAAACATGCATGGCCAAAAAGTTGGAGTCTCTTTCCATGTCACCATTATCTATATAAAATATATGATTCCTTTTGAGTTTTAAATGAATTATATGCACCATATTTGGGTGCTCTTTTGAAAACTCTGATTTTATATAGCAAAATGATTTTACAGATGTGCAACTTCAAATCTATAATTCAAACTAAAGTATAATATAGTGTAGTTCCTGGAGACAGAGCAGCTTCAGGGACAAAGAATTAGTAATCAATATAATAACAAAAACAGAAGATTTTAAAAAAAAACCTTTGTCCTTATTTAAAATTTTTACAATTTTATTTGTTTTATATATCTTTAGTATTCCAGTAGGTTTGCTAAATTTACAGCATTTCTATAATAAAAAAAAATTCAAGAAATAAGAAAAAGGATTCATTTACAAATAAAAAAAACCAGACTCATTTTCTTTCTTTTTTTTAATTCTTTGAGTAAACATTCTTGCAGTGACTGTAGGTACTGCTTAGATAACATCTGGAAGTTGTTTGTGTAACGGAGTGTATCACTGTGGTGGATGGGACACAGTGTTTCATACCCTTACAAAAACCCACAGGCCTGTGTATTTCATAATTTAAGTGTCTTTTAGTGTTACTGAGCTAGTAACGAACTAATTCTTTTAAAGGAAAAGAACATTTAAAGCAGTTGTGAATAACAAGACCAGCAATAATTTCCACAGAATATCGAAACAACTTCATCCATCCATTATCTATATCGCTTATCTATATGTAGGTCATTATCTATATTGCTTTATATCATTTCACGCTGACATGCAAACCTATGGGCAATTTAGAGTAGCCATTTAACCAAATCTGCATGTTTTTTGGACTGTGGGAGGAAACTGGAGCACCCAGAGGAAACCAACACAGGCGTAGAGAGAACATGAAAACTCCACACTGAAAAACCACCGCCGTCCGTAAGGTTTTAACCCAGAACCTTCAGGCTGTAAATTGACATTGCGAAACACTACACCACCCTGAAACAACTCGACTTTTCAAGGTTATTTTTCTTAAAGAATGATATTTTAATTTTTGTTAACTAATCATTTTGGTGCTGACTAAGACATTCGCTGAGTTGTTTTTGTAATGGGGCGTGGCACTGTGGTGGGTAGTGGCTGGGGCGCACAGTGCTTTATGCCATTACAAAAACCTGTTGCTGAAACCTATGAATACCGATGCCTATGAATGTAAAATAGTGAATCAAGTTTGAACTCTTATGTTTATTATTTGAGACTTGCCTCTAATATTTCAGAAAGCAAAATACAGGTTAAGGAGTTCGCACCTGATTCATATTTTTAATATTAAAAAATATCAATACTTTAATGCGAGAGAAAATGATTTCATACAGTTTACTGATCATCTGGTCATATAATATGAACACTTTTTCACTTTAATCAATAATGATTTATTTTGTTTGTTTGTTGTCCTTTCCTAGAATATCATCAACAGATTCAAAATACATTCATGAAAAGGAAGCAGAAAGAAGGCAGGAGAGCACAAAAATAAATGGCAGTCCATTCCAGGGCTTCACGCAATTACACAAATTCACATCAAGGGATGAATTGGAGTTACAATTTTAGCCAGTTTTATAACATGGATGAGTCTTCTAAATCCCTTACGGACAGTCACCTAAGCTAAGACTGGAACTCAAGACCCGTGTGTGTGTGTGTGTGTGTGTGTGTATGTGTGTGTGTGTGTGTGTGTGTGTGTGTGTGTGTGTGTGTGTGTGTGTG
>JAQMYM010000010.1:13855124-13890564 GCA_030014255.1 Parauchenoglanis ngamensis
CTCCCTCACACACACACACAGAGACAGACACGCACTCCCTCACACACAGACACGCACTCCCTCACACACACACACATTTTTAATTAAAAATATTCTTTAATAAAAATACAGAAGCCCTGAAGAGTAATGTCAAGTGGATATTTTCATTTTAGGTAATGACCTGCTATTCTTATTAACTGTGTGTGTGTGTGTGTGTGTGTGTGTGTGAGACAGGTTCTTATGACAGAGCTCAGAGGGGAATGGACCGCTACGTGGACAGCCTGTTTGACCCTGTACTGTTAGATGGAACTGGGGTATGGAGAGAGGGAGAGGGAGAGAGGGAGAGAGAGAGAGAGAGAGAGAGAGAGGAAAACTGTGTCTCTGTCTGTCTGTCTGTCTCTCTCTCTCTCTCTCTCTCACTCTCTCGTTCTCTATCTCTCTCTGTCTCTCTCTTTCTATCTCTCTCTGTCTGTCTCTCTCTCTCTCTCTCTCTCTCTCTCTCTCTCTGTAGGATATGGACATCTCTGCTCTGTCTGGAAGAGTAAAAGGAGGTGGAGGTGTCGGTGCTGGCCATGGTGATGACGTTCCACACACAGTCAGGGTTCCTTTCTCAGCAGCTCAGCAACCAGGAGGTAAAACACACACACACACACACACACACACACACACTCTCTTATTGAACTCATCTGATGAACTAATCTGGCCGTGTGACTGCTGCAGCGGTGAGGGTGCTGCCTGCGGTTCCAGCTGTGCCCAGTCTCGGTGTGCCGGCTCAAGGTAACAGAAAACCTACAGAAATATCTAAAAGCTGCTCTGGAGTCATGACTGTTCCCGTTTTACTTTTTACACCTCCTGTTTCTCAGATGCGCAGACCCTGATGGCGCAGCAGCAGCAAGCTCTCATCAATCAGCAAGCCGTCATTATGGTACGCGAGCATGAACGCTAGCCAGCTAACAGGAGTGAACTAGCTGGCTTCAAAACAGACCTCGATGTCTGTTCCGTTTATTACACAGGCCCAGCAGATGACGATGCAGGCCATGGCCATGGTGACGACGAGCCCCATCTCCAGCCCTCCCACCAGCCCTCCTCCTACCCCCTACACCCCCTACACCCCTCTGCCCTCCAGCCCGTACTATGCATTGCCCCCGAGCCCGTACGCCAGCTTCCCACCCAGTCCCTACGCGCAGGTTACGCCTTCGTCCTACACCGTCAGCTCGAGTGTCATCTCCAGCCCCGGCTCGAACCTTCAGCTAAAAACATCCAGAAACATTCCTGAACAGGTTCAGCTGTCTTACTCCTGTGTGTATGCGTGACGGCCTGCAAAAATGTGTTACATGCTGACGTTTTTGCAAATGAACTTTACGTAGTTCTGAACGTAAATGACAAACTACGGCACGCAGCTATCCAGCAACTCGATTAGCGACTGGCTCTTTACAAAGATTAGAACGTAAATAAAAACATTCCGGTGAAATCGATCTCTCTATACACATATATATTTCTTAATTCATTGCCATTATTCTGTATGTATTTTATTTATTCATCTTAAACATGACCATGTAGCTAACCATGCAACTTGCGGCTAATTAGCGCACGTATCTGGTCTTCGTGTCCTGCTATAGCTTAGCAATGAAAACAATCTCTTGAGATTTTTTTAATAGTGATGCAATTTAACACTTGTTTGTGGCTGCATGTTAAATCTTGCTTCATCTCTAGGGGAAAGACCTGAAGGAAAGTTTAGAGAAGAAACAAAATCCTGCTCCAGCCAAACTTATAATAGACAAAAAGCCAGCAAAAAAACATGGTATGTAATCTGTTTTACATTTTACTTGCTTATGTCGTGCTACCCGTATGCAAAATGTAACTAAATCGAGGTCATGAACATGAACGTAACGTGTTCCAAAGAGTTTTAATTTCATCCACCGTGCCCGTCTCGCCGTCTCTCTCTCAGCTCCGGTGGCAGTCTTGGGTCCGATGCGATCGGCTCCGGCTCCTGACTCCAAAGTGGTGAAGTATTCCGTCTCTAACTCGGAGCATATCGTTCCCAGCCACAACATAAAAGACATCATTAAACAGTATCAAACTCCGCCTGAGCCTCCTCAAGCGGAGAGCAGGAGGTGTGTGAGTGCACGGTTAAAGCCTCCAGCGTTTCCTTACATATACTTCACTTGCATGCATGTTTGGATTAGCATTAAATTATGAAATAAAAACTGGTGTTGGTTGTAAACTCAGATCCTAAATCGTTTCTGCTTTATAGAAGAGAAGGCAAAGTTTTTGTGAAAAAATTCAATCCCCATGACGAGGCCTTACAGATTCTGAAGACGCAGATGGACATTCCGCCTCCTCCACAGGTTCCTACCTGGTTATGTTTCTGTATCACATTTTTGTTTACTAATTATGTACGTCCAAAATCAGAGATATTCTTTGGTCCTGAATTGTTCCGATTTGTCTTGTTCCATACCTCGGAGGTGGGAAGTCAGTGCTCGGAATGACCTCCTGGTGTTCTGTGGGGAAAAAACAAGGGTGCCTCCACATTTGCCTTTTGTTAGCAACAAGCTAGCTAGCTAACTGGGGTCACTGTTATAGATTTTCAAAAGAATATATCAGTATGTTGATGCATCTAAAGCGAATACATGTATTTTCCGTACTATATAACTCCTTTAACGTGCCGCTGTGTTTACTGCACATGCTGTGAGCAGCCATCTTGATTTGACATCACTTCCTGAACTCTGTAGTCAGGGGGGCAGTTTATTTAGCTATTCTTGGTTAACCTAAAGTCGAACGTAGTATGAATATGTGTGTGTGTGTGTGTGTGTGTGTGTGTGTGTGTGTGTGTGTGATTGCAGAGAAGAGCTCCAGCTTCTGTAACTGGATCTAGACAAACTGGTCCCAGACCAACACAGAGCACTAAAAAGAAAGCACCAGAACCACCATTAAAAATACCCCAAGGTACCAAACACACGGTGCACAGCATACACCAATTTGCTCTTAATTTTTTAATTCAAAATCATGTCAGTGAAGCAAAACAAACTCGACACACATCGACGCCTGTTTATAAACACAAAAAACTGCACTGTGTTGTGTGGATGAGTTTAAAATTGCTCTAACTCACTCGGTTTTGTCTTGGTGGGGACCAAACGTCAGTGGAAGGTCCTCACAAGGCTAGTAAACGTGTATGTGTGTGACTGCAGTGTCCAGAGATCTGCCCGTAGAATCAGAAACCATCCAAACGTCGCTCCACCTCAGCAGCGTGGACGAATACTACACGTACACCAACGTCCCGTGGAAGCTCTACCTCAGGAAGGAGGTGCGGGCTTTACTTTCTTAACTATTAAAAACTGAAGGCTTTGACACCCTGTTCGTCTGTTCGCTAATCTTCTGATTACTTGCCGTAATCAAGTTCATTTTGGCTCCAGAATTATCAATAATTCTGTATATACTGTATTCAGTAATAAAGTACTTTGGGGTACTTCAGGAGAACGACGAAGTAACGTGTCTGTTTGTTGTTTGATGAGACTTTTCTTGACTGTTGAAATAAAATCAGCTCTCTTATTAGGTGTTTTACCCCAAGGACAGCTGGAATCATCCGCTTGTGTTGGATGTTATATTCAAGCAGGTAGGAACAAGCACACCTTAATGTTTTGCACTTGATTTGTTAATTCAACCCAGTGTCTTGTAAAGACAACCCCATGGTGGAAGGATGAGCTTTTATTCACCTCTCGTTTGTTCATCAGGGATCTAAATCGTCGTCTGTAAAGCCGCTATGTGAATATGACTGTTATTAAATGTGCTAAAAAAATATAATACAGGTGACAATTTTTGTCACAAATCTTGCTTCCACTGTTACATGTCCGGTTCTTTCACTTTCTCACATTTCCTCCCGTCCTCAGATCGTCAGTGACATGTTTTCGGAGGCCTGTGTGCGCATCACCAAGGAGGAGAGACTGAAGATGAAGGCCTTGTTTAGTACGTGAGCTTGAAATCCTTTGAAATGTTTGGCCACAGTGTCGTCCGTTCGCGTTACTAAAAAGTGCACGTGTGTGACAGCGCAACACAAGATAGAGCAGAACGCTAACGTTCAGGATGAAGGCGTGAAGAAGGCCGTGGTCTCGGCGGCACGTGAGATGTGGGAGATTTACTTCTCGCGCCTTTTCCCCGCATCGGTGAGAACTCGACAGTGTTACACTTTGGCAAAAAAACCTGATGTCCTTAATTAACTTTATTTAGGAGCTGATCTTATAGGAAAGTAATCAACGACAAGGATGAAGATGTTATGATATTATATTATAAATGACAACACGTAGTTCTTTTTATCCGTTTATAGCTACATTTATTGTTGTGGAACATCTTCAAAACAAGTTAGCTCCGGTTCTAACTTGCATTAAAGCAGCCCTTCTACTGCTCTGTGGAAAACCTTCTGACTATGCAAAGTGCTGACACTGGAGACTCCTTCCATACATAAAGGTTATCGTTATTCCATACACAAACGTCTCCTTACAGAAAAGATCAGAGGTGAAACTCTTTGAGAGAAGAGGCAAGAAAGACATGTTTTGCTGAATGTAGCAACTTTAAATGTAACTCTAAATGGATAAAAAGTATCATGTTGATGTTCTTTCTTTGAAAAAAACGTAATCGTTGGAAAACTTGAGCTGCACTTTATCCCATAACCCTGTCGTTGATTATTTTCCTTTAACAGAACACCCCAAGTGTTTTATTCCTTCTCTAAGCCCTGACACTCATCTGTTGTTAAAATGACACTGGTTTTGATGATGTGTGTCGCAGGGCAGCGTAGGCACCGGGGTCCAGGTGTTGGCCGTGTCTCACTGCGCTATCAAACTAATAAAAACAGTGCAGAGCAGCGCCAAAGTCCCAGATTACTTCAGGGTTCTGAGATCATACAGGTACATGCCCATTTTTGTAGTTAATAAAAACCTGTAAAATCATTGTGATCAGAGAGGAACAAGGTCAACCGGCTTATTTATCTCCTGCCCAACTTTCCTTCAGGTACACCGACATCCTGTTCGTCACCATCCCGTCTCCTAACATGCTGGAGTTTAATCTGATGAACGAGAAGCTGATCCTGTTCTCTGCGAAAGCACCACAGGTCAAGCACATGGTTGATCTCTTCATCTCTCAGCTGAAGAAGGTCAGGCATGGCTTTCTTTTGTCATCATATTCGAATAATTACTGTAATCGCGCATAGGAATACATTGCGTTTTGACATAAGAGACTTTCTGAATATCTCTTTCTCTCTCTGCAGGACTCCGAGTACGCCGTAGCTGAGAGGAACTACGTCACCGAAGAGCTAGCTCAACTTAGCATCCATAAAGGAGACATCATCCGCTTGCAAGCTATGGACGGCCTACAGGAGGGTGAGACTCAGTATTTCACACACACACGTATAAAACACGCGTTGTTCTGTTTCACGGTGTATGTATGTATCCTTCAGGCCAGTTGTACGGATGTGTGGTGAAGAAGAAGGTCGTCTACTTGGAGGAGATCAACAGAGACACAACAGACTTTGGTAAGCGTGTTAACGGTGTCTGGATCATCATAGTAGCCTGTCTTATACGACCTCACATTAAACGTGTGTAGAGAAAAATTAGGCTTGGAAGGAAGTAGACGAGATTGCCGACTTTTACTTCCAGGCTGGAGGTTCGAGCCAGTGATGAGTCGCAGCGGTGCGTTTCCCGCAGACTGTGTCATTCCAGTGTCCGCTCCGGATTTCCTTAACCTGCCCTCGGACAATCAAGGAGAGATGAGCACCCGGAAGAGTCAGGTGACGGCATTACGAGATGCTGCGTGTGAACACTAGAGGTTGAAGAATAGTACAATTATACTATTAGATCATATTATTATATTTGTATATGTATTAAATGGATGTATCTATAATATACATTCGGGGACAAACTTTTGTCTGAATCTCATGCAATGACTTCTAATAATCTCTGTCTTGTGCCACCACAAGAGGGAGGCAGGGAGCAACCAGACACGTTGTTAAACCAGCTTCTGCCACCAGAGGGAGCCTAAGAGCACCATTTTAATTATAGTCAGTGGCAACTGACTCCGCTTGTGCCTGAGTCTATTTAAAGAGAGTTGTCCACTCGCTCAGACTTGAGTAAGCCTTGCTACATGCTGGTGCTCGCAGCTGAGCTGCTAATCTCTGAGCAGGTTCTCCTGAGTACATGTTGGTAAATTCACTGCGCTTTCAGCTGTTATCTGTAGTGATGTGCCAAACGAGGCGTTTGAAACCGTGATGCTTCTACTGCAAAAAAGCTTTTGTCACTTTGCTCCACTATGACATCTGGTGGTTAATAAAAACTCCTACAACAACTGCATCATCCCTGAGCTTTGAGCATGTCAATTCCCCTTATTCACACTGAAAGTGTACCTTTGCTTATTATTGCTTAATATTAAACGTTAAGGCTCAAGAATGAATGTGCTTGTGTTCCTGACTGCTTTGCTGTGCTGGGGCTTAATTGGCTTCTTTTCTGGCTTACTATGTTCCCAGCTTTTGAAAAAATACGCTCGCATGGAACAGATGTGGCACTGATGTTCACTGGCCGTAGCATAAAGGTCCATAAAGGGATTTTGGCCTTCCAGAAGAACTGAGGCCAGATTTGTATTGGCATCTGTATAATGGTTGATGTTTATATGCAA
This sequence comes from Parauchenoglanis ngamensis, assembly GCA_030014255.1. Classification (NCBI taxonomy): domain Eukaryota; kingdom Metazoa; phylum Chordata; class Actinopteri; order Siluriformes; family Auchenoglanididae; genus Parauchenoglanis; species Parauchenoglanis ngamensis. The sequence continues at coordinate 13,861,761 of JAQMYM010000010.1, forward strand.
CTGGATATTTAAGTACAAACGTTGACGGTGACTTGTGGACGTATTAATCGACTCGTCTATGCGGCCCCCCGCTACATACCAATAGACACAACAAATACAACAAATCTGGGCTAAACACGTGTCATCTTTTAGGATGGTTTCGGGGATTTGGCCAGTCCTGACACCAATGGCGGCGTCTTTTTGGACAGTCAATATACCATGGTGGAATTTGCCCGGAAATACTTCAGGCAGTGGGGTGGCGGCAAAAGGTTTGGACAGTTACACACAAGCCTATAAATGTTTGTCAAATTGAGGCTATAATGGAGTTCTTTATCTTTTCATATCACTAGTGAGAAATCCAAGAAGGGTAAAGGTGGCGGCGACCCGGCAGAAATGATCAAATTCAGCAAGGTATTGATTACGCGCCTTTATTAGCAGTGTGCTAATCAACATGTGTGTTAAAGAATGGTGTGTGGCCTAATTTTAATATTTAAGGTCTTGCAATATTTAACCAATACCTATACGCTTATACACGATTTAAGATTTCCGGACTTATATGTTTATATGTCGTGCGAGTTGCTCTTAACCATTAAAACGTGCGTACAGGCTAATCCTAGGTGCTAGAATCGGTGCTAAAGCACCATCTTGTTGATGTTTAACACCAACACTGTTAAACTTGTCTTCAGAACCCCATCCTGGAGTCGCTGATCGAGTTCACCGAGCCAAACATGAACCGGATCGCCTCGGAAACGTTCCTGGGTGAGAAATTAGTGACTGCAAGACAACGTGTTTTATTTATGTCCTTATTCATCAAAGCGTTGCAAACTTAGCATGCGCATATTGGGGTGGGAAATGTGACTGAACTTTTACACACGGTGGCAAAGCACGTAGTCTGCGTAGGTTGTGTGGGACCCCGACATTATGGCTAGAGATGAGAGCGGTACTGTTACTTTAACCCCAATTCACCTCCTGATGATGGAATTCTGACGCTCACAGTCAGCGGTGCTTGTACACACTTGATCAGATTTTCTGTTTTAAGGAGCTGATTATTTCTCTGCAGCTTTGATGAAAGTTTTCTTTGTGTGTGTGTGTGTGTGTGTGTGTGTGTTCAGCCATAATGAAGTTCATGGGTGACCACCCGCTCCGAGGCCAATCTGAACATTTTGTCCTCTGCACCTTTTTAAAGGTAAAACTCAAACCTTAGGCTCTTTCTATAAAATGTTCGAGCACATTCAAAGACCTGTGATTTGCTCCACACCTTCTGACCAATCAGATCTGAGAATTCAACACTGCTGCGGTTTAATAACTACTGGATAATGTTTTTTTGGCTGTTGATAACATCATGAGTGTACACGGCGTAACGTGACTGCTGTACACGTTTGGCAGTTGATGGGCGAGCACGGGCTGATGAGAGACGAAGCGTACTGTCAAGTTCTCAAACAGATCACCGCCAACACCAGCACTAAACCGTAAGATACGACACTTTGATTCCCTTCACCTAGTGTGTGGAACACGTTATCGACGTGACGTTTCCATTACGTGTGTGTTGCGCAGAGAGAGCTGTCAGAGAGGCTGGCGTCTGCTCTACATCCTCACGGCATGTCGCCCGTGTTCTGACGTCCTCCGTCCCTTCCTGCTTAAGTTCCTACGGGACGCGTGCACGAGCTCGGGGTCTCAGTTTCACGGTACGCACAAACACACGCATGCATGAAATGTTTCATTTCTGCCACGATCCTTCACGTGTTCTGGATGATTGATTCCCAGGCATCGCTAAAGCCTGTGAGCAGAACCTGATGAAGACGCTGCAGTGCGGTGGGAGGAGTGTGTGTCCCAGCAGCATGGAGCTCAAAGCCATAGTGGTCCGCACACACACACACCACATTCACTGACTGATTATAACAGTAGAGATGACAGAATACTATTATTACTGTAATACTAGCATGCTAACAAAGATGCTAGCCGTTTTCATACGTTCCTTCAGGCTGGGCGAAGCTCAAAAAGGCAGCTGTTCCTGTTTCCTGGAGGAATTGAGCGCCATCTAAAGATCAAAACCTGCACCGTACGTCCCGTTTCTCCTTTCTCCATGCTCGCTTAGCGATTTTCCTGCTTTACGGTTAGCGTAAGCGTATGAGCGAATTAGCATTGCGTGTGTCCGTAGGTGGCTTTAGACGTCATCGAGGAGTTGTGCTACGAGTTGGCATTGCAGAGACTGGAGGCCATGAACGAGTACACCATTTTCATAGTCACAAACAGAGGTACGAAGAACGCAGCCATCTCACGTTACACAACGTTATTATATCAGCGGAACACGGAAAATTCCTGTCTGGAAAATATGAAAAATATCAACGTTTGTGGTCTCCGACTGTTTACAGCTGCTATAACGTAAGCAAGAACTGGAACTAATTTGTATTGTGTTCCGCACGCTGCAGGTCAGAACGTCAGACCGCTGAATAAACGGGAATATATACTGGACGTCAGCACGGAGGCCGAGATGATGGACAGCGGGTACAGCTTCTGGTTCAGACGCGTGATCTGGGCTCAGACGCTCAAGTTCGACAACGAGCTCAGCGTCGCCGTTCACTACAACCAAGTATGAGATGTCCTCAGGGTCGCTTATCGTGTACATGGTTCTGGGATCCATCCTCAAATAATTACAACTAAACTGAAATATATTCAGGTCAGACCAGGGCAGTGTAGAGAGCGGCGAAAACAAACACTAGCATATTTTTAGCTTGATTTCTAGCTAGAGTCTCTACCAAAGGCAGAATTGCGCTATATTTCAGACGATATCTCGCTCAGGTTGCCGTGTTTCAGCGCCGCGTCCGTGATTATGGCTGTAATTCAGTGTAAGCCTGGTTTATCCTCCAGACGGCTGTCTGTGTGTCAGCGATCACGTTTCACACTTAACTAGCCAGTGCATTCCAGTTTGCGAAACGGTTTTATTTCCTACAGTGACACTGGTGTGTGTGTGTGTGTGTGGGTGTGTGTTTACAGGTTCTCCCTGACTATCTGAAAGGGTTACTGACCATCCTCTCTCCAGATAAGGTCAGCGAGCAGCAGTTTCATCAGGTGGCTAAACTGGCTGCACTGCAGGACCGAGCGAAGGACGCCGTCAGTCTTCCCACCATGTACGCTAGCAAACCTGCTCCACATCCGAGTTCACTGTTTCTCACGTTATAGCACTCGCACATCTCTCATTCTGTGTGTGTGTGTGTGTGTGTGTAGTCATGAGCTGGTGGACTATATTCCAGCCCAGGTGTTTATCAGACAGGGACCTCAGCAGTGGATGCACCTGCTTACACAACACACACACGCAGTCCAGAGCCTCACCCCGCATCAGGCCAGATCACAGTTCCTGGGTACTTACTCACACACACACACACACGCACACACACACACACACACACACACACACACACACACTCTGACTGATTTGACTATTTATTCTGAACATGCGTTTTATCACCACGTCGTTGATTATTTCCCTGCACTAGGATTGGTGTGTGCGTTCGCCATGTTCGGCTCGTCCTTCTTCTACATCCTGAGCAGTAACGACAGCACAATCTCCGCCCCCTGCATCCTGGCTGTCAATCAAAACGGCCTCCACTTCCTGCACAGAGACACTCACGTACGTACGGCTGCAAGAACGACCTTTCTTTTTTTATAAAAATTTATACCTTTCTAAAAAAAAATGCTGCTCCGACGTGTTCATCGAGACCTGTCTTTTGCAGGAGGTCTTGGTGAAGTTTCCTTTAAAGCTGGTGCAGTCGGCGTACACGCAGAGGCCCAGCGCCGGAAAGAGCTACCCTTACGTGGACATCTTACTCGGGGATGTGAGCAACCACAGAACTACACAGCTACAGCTGGAACAGGTCTCACACACTTTATCATGCGTGGTATTTCTTAGCAGCAATCCAAACATCATACTATATTGTTGCAGTATAGGTATAATAAAGGTATTGTAAATGTTCTTCATCCAGCTAGAACCTGTAATTCGTTGTGTTAAAGTTCTAACATTAAAACGTTGTGTTTGTTGGCAGGGATTGGAGCTTTGTCGCGTCGTCGCCATGCATGTCGAGAATCTGCTGCTACGTCAGGAGAAAAGACTCACTCTTCCTCCGAGTGAAATCACGCTCCTATAACACGCTGTCATTATTTATTTTTTTTGCCAGTCCATAATACTCACACTCACTATAGCAACGTGGTGGAGCACAAATACAAGAGCGATGCTGGTCCATGCTGGTTCTGGAGTCATGATGAAGGGAACAGGACTGATGTGATGTGAATAATGTAGAACTCATCAGGATCATTTTGTACGAAATGTGTAAATACGCCATTTTGTGATGCCATGTGACCCGACTGTGTATGGTTTCTTGTGTTTACACACACACACACACACACACACAGTTACTCAGGAGAATAGAAAAATGTATAAAAAACATGTAATTATTCTTTTCCCGTTTTGGACACCTGGACATTTGTATGACATTTTACACACGAGCAACCAAACATGAAAACGTTTTTGATATAATAAATAAATATTTTATCAGATTTATTTCCGTCTACTGCAAGTCCAAACGTTTCATTCGAATGGTTTTCTGGGAAATTTTTCTTTTAATAGCAATGGAAAGTGTTCAGCCAAGAAGCAAGAAAAACACGATGAATGTACGAGATAATATTTTAAAAATAAAATAAAAAGCGCTTTAAAGCGTGCATGCTAACTCAAACACCGGAGCTTTTTACATTTTAGCACGAAGAAGCAAACAACGGCGTTTGCCTGCTTTCACTTTGCGACTTATTATAGATTTTAAAGAAAATTTGCCGAAAACTCAGGATGCCCTCTGCAGAATGGCACTTCCTGTTTCACAATCCTACAGGCTGTGCTTTTCATGTTCTATTATAGGAAGTGTAAAACCTATTTCATTTATTATTTTTTACAACCTAGATTTTATGCGTCTCTGTGATTGGTAAGGAAGTACTGTCGAACCTGGACCTGGACTCGTGGCTGACGATGTTCTCAAAGATAGCAAAGCTCCTGGTTCAGGCACTAAGAGATCATATCTTGGCAACCTCTGTGTGTAGTGAGGAAATTACTATCCTATTATAATTAATATTATATTAATATAATAAAGAAAAATGTAAATCATTGTTTAAATTCATTTCATGCATAAAATGAATGTCATTAATCATATAATCATTTGACTCGTATGTAAGAATTCAGTATCAGTAAAATTGTGCTTGAGTAATTAGCGTAATTGTACAAACATATGTAATGCATTCATTTCCTACTTCGTGACAATTAATGCTGATTAACTGTACATGTGCAGCCATCTTGAAATGTAAAATTTCGACTAGCATTTTATAGAAGGCTTTAGCCAATCAGGACAAACTGTGTGATCACATTAGTGAGTGACAAAGCAACTTTTTCCCACTCAATCATATGCAAATTAGGTCAATTAGATCCAGCATGAAGCTAGCCGGCGATCACGCTGCGCACATCGGTGTCAAAATGAACGCACCTCTTACTCTCCAGCGCGCTCACGTGCTTGCGTTCCTGAGCTCTTTGGCGCATGCGTAGTGCAGAAAGGTTTACGGTAACCTAGTTTGCGCTGCTCGGAGCACCGTTTTACGGCAACCGTTACGCATCGGGCCAAAAAGAAAAAATCCGTTTCCAGGAATTAACCTGATTATCAGGGTTTTTATTTTTTACTTTTGCACAGGAAAGTCCGATTATCGACACCGCTTCATCAGACAGGAGAGAGACTCGTTGCACTGCCGTTCTGTAGCCGCTCAGTTAGCTGTAGCCGAGTTAGCAAGCTAGTCAGTTCTCCGGTTTGTGTTGATGTTGTGGGAGCCTAGTTACCAATAAATCTCTCATCAGCTGCAAACCTTAACTTTTATACTTTGCTAAATAACACTGAATCAAGTATCTTTAAGTGCTTAGTGCAGACATGTCCGTTTAGAAAAAAAAAAACCCACCAGATTGGCATGTTTTTGTTTTGTTTTTTTAGTTTGCTTAGCTAACAGTTAGCATACGCAGTTGTTCCACAGCGTGCCTTCAGTCACGTCGCTTATGCTGTGTTCAAGTGCGGAGGGAATTATGGTTAAATACGAATTCCCAACCTAGAAGTTGCACACAAGTTAATAAGACGACTTAATATTTATAAAGTATTAGCGTGAAGGAAACTGTCAGTCTTAGACATCGCTTGTTAGGTATAGAGAGAGAAAGAGGTCAGTCTTTTTTTGTTTGTTTGTTTTAGTTATATCCGTTTCTTGTCACAGATTACCTTTTATATCTGTAACGGTTTGGATCATTATGTAATTTGTTACAGCAATTATATGAAATATGTATATAAATCAGTTGGATCTAGTTAGGTATATGATGAATAGGTAGACGTGAAGGAAAAGTAGTTTCTATTAATTACACCGCTGACACTTGATAGCGCGCCTGAAATCTGCATTAGTGTTGCTCGCGGACCGCTGAGGCGCGCGAACTAACATGGGCACGTGAACGGCGCTTCTCACTACATCGCAGCGCAGAGGTCATTTGGAAGAACCAAAAAAAATAAATAAATAACAACCAAATATGTCTACGAGTGGCTTTGCGGATCTGCGCGACAAGCTGAAGTCCATGACGCCGCACAGGGAGAACCACAAGAGCGCGAAGATCATCTCCGAGCACCGCGGCATCAAGAAGCGCAAGCGCCGAGACTCCGGGGACGCGCACGAGCCTGAGAAGGAGGAGGCGCGCGCGTCAGAGGTGCGCAAAGTGAAGAGCGGCATCACTCAGGTGCGCGTGTTCACGCCCGAGGAGTGCGCGCGCATCGAGGATAAGATCGACGAGGTGGTGGCCCGGGGGGACCGCGGCCTGTACCGCGAGCACACCGTGGACCGCGCGCCGCTGCGCAACAAGTACTTCTTCGGCGAGGGCTACACGTACGGCGCGCAGCTGGAGAAGCGCGGCCCCGGCCAGGAGCGCCTCTACTCCAAGGGGGAGGTGGACGAGATCCCGGCCTGGGTGCACGAGCTCGTCATCGACCCCCTGGTGGCGCGCGGCATCATCCCGGAGGACTTCGTGAACAGCGCCGTGATTAATGACTACCAGCCCGGCGGCTGCATCGTGTCGCACGTGGACCCCATCCACATCTTCGAGCGTCCCATCGTGTCCGTGTCGTTCTTCAGCGACAGCGCGCTCTCCTTCGGCTGCAAGTTCCAGTTCAAGCCCATCCGCGTGTCCGAGCCGGTGCTGTGCCTCCCGGTGCGCCGCGGCAGCGTCACCTTGCTCAGGTAAACTCCGCCCTCCGACACGCCGAACACGTGTGGCACGTGTATGCATGCGCAGGATTGCCCTCCAGCTGACTAAACAGTGTGTATCGTCCTAGAGTGCTGTTGGGTAGTTAATAGGTTTCCTGTTCCCGTTAGTGTCTGGTGAAAGTTTACCTACCTGAAGGTCTGTTACGAGTCCCGGTGTGATGGATATTGTAGATTAGTGAATGTTTTCAACGTCCTGTTTGAGTCACAGATCATGACGACAGCAGCACGGAGACTTGCAGAGAAGCCGAGCTCACCGGTTTCTCCAACACTACTGGGATGTTTTGGCTCTAAAGTGCCATCTAGTGCGCGTCCCTTTTTAATCCTCCAGACGTGCGTGAGATACGTGTGTGTGTGTGTGTGTGTGCAGGTACACGTGGTGACCGTGACGTATATTTGCACATTAATGCCTGTGTGATGACAGGTTTGGCTGTTAGCTCCTAAAAACTTGCTCTTGATTTTCTAGTGTGATATTAATGATGAATCCAGTGTAGACGTTTTGGAGTCGGTGGAGCAAATGCTGGACCCGGACTCCCAGAACGCAGTGCAGCTCCACTCGAGTTAGCGATGTACGATGAGTGTGAAAATGAAGCTTTAGAAGCAGACCTGTTTGAGCAGTGCGCACACACTAAAGCGCCGCCGCATCGCTCCGTTTTGTTAGAGATGAACAAAGGGTTAAAACGTACAGATTGACGCGCCGCACGCATTTATATCAGTCCTGCGAGCAGGAAGCTCGTGCTCGGTGCGGTAATAACGAGAGAGGCTCAGGGTTTTCTTTCCCTGCTGCGTACACACCTCAGCAACGTCCTGCACGTGTACACCTGTCCTGAACTGCCGTCTCGTTTCAGCGGTTACGCTGCAGATGACATCACGCACTGCATCCGGCCTCAGGACATCAAGCAGCGCAGAGCGGTCATCATCCTCAGGAAGTGAGTAGATCCACACCGCGCTTCTGCGCATGAGTAACGAGGACTTAATGAAGACTCAGAATATAGAACTCCGTAGCAGTGTGTGAACAAACAGAACAGCTCGGGATTAAAACGTGAAGAAAAATGAACCAAAGTTAGTTCAATAACCAGTTTCAGTGTTCAGCATAGATTTAAAAAATTCATTTCAACTTTGTTGCAATTTTCACTTTTATTTTCTTGTTAAATTGGACATTTAATTATTTCAACATGTTTTTGTTGTTCTTTTTTTATTTTATTATTATATTCCATAACTCACTCTCTCATTCTGAGAAAATGGCTTGTCAGTGACTAATAGCGTCAGAATAGTGTTCAGATCGTGAACATTTTGATTGTTGATTATATTCATGTTTATCTATAATCAGCGTTATTACAGGTTATAAGAGTTTGTTTCCTTGATATAACGATCAAACAGCAGAATGTATCGCGCAGCGCGATCTAAATCAAACGCAGATGTTCCAATTAACCCCTATTAACCCCGTGACCTCAGCAGTGGATGAAGGGCGAGGAAACCCAGTGAAGCTTTAATGAGGCTACAGTGTGCGCATTTATTGCAAATAACACCAGTAAGACAATAAAATATTAAATAATAATACATTTTATTTACAGAGCGCTTTTTAATGTTAGCGGGTCACTGAAAGAAAAGTAAAAGCGAATCTAGAAGTGAAGCTGTATTTGTGAGCTGTAGCACCTGGGCAACGTTTACACTCCTAAACATCAGCTTAGGGGCTTTATGATGTAATGGGGAATCTGGATTTATTCTTTATGGTGTGTGTGTGTGTGTGTGTGTGTGTTAAAGGACGAGAGCAAACGCACCTCGTCTGGACACTGTTGCTCTCAGCCCTTTCTCCAGTGTTGCGTCAGAGAGACGACACGTGCTGAAAGCGAAGCGCTCACACCGCAAAGCCGACCCGGATGCTGCGCACAGGTGTGTGGGGGAGAGGGTGTGTGTGTGGGGGAGAGGGGGTGTGTGTGTGTGTGTGAGTGTGAGTGTGAGTGTGAGTTGGTGCTGTTATAGGAAAATAATCAACATCTGGATGATAACAGTAACTCCCCCCTCCCCCTCCCTCTCTCTGTCAGGCCTCGTGTATTAGAGATGGATAAAGAACAGCAGAGGCGTTCTCTCCTCCTACAGCAGGGTCGTCACGGCGACGACGACAGCCACGACGGCGCTTCGGAGAACTCCTGGAGGAGGGTGGTGAACACGTCGTCGTACTCGTCACACTCTGAACACACCTCATCGTCCCGCAGAGTGAAGATGAGCCGCCACTGAACACCTCCGATGATTCCCAACCGACTGTTAGTAAAGAGCGTAACGTTAGACACGTGACCCCCAGCGTGTAGCATCCAGCGGGCTGCTGGTGACTGAAGCGCGGTGTACGCTCACTGCGGGTGTGTTCTTATTTATATGGTTTGGTAAGAAGGGGTGTGTGAATAGAGCGAGTTTTTAGTGTTAGATCTCTTATAACAGTGTTCGGAGCAAACCTCTGCAGTAACAATCACAAAAACAATCTGTCCTGTTTAAGGGGGTCAATATTCCCGTTTGGTCTGCGCTCTGCTGTTTATCCGTTTCTGGAGCCTGGAGCTGGCGTCTCAGTATTACCGTCTACGTGTGAAGGAATCGTACGCTTGTGAAGATTTGGACGACGATCCACGAGCCGTCATCTGCATGCGAATGATTTATTTTTTTTTTAGGGACGAGTCGATACGGATAGCGTTTCTGACTCGTCGTAATCGTGGAAAATTCTGCCCGTGACGTGAACTCGTCGATCTGAACATGTTTTACGATTAATGATCCTACAATGCAGGTCACCTGATGAAACATCACGGTGTGTAAACAGAGCAGCGTCACCGAGCGTGTCCGCTGAAAGAAAGCCCGCGAGGTGCCGCGAGTCTCGAGGCACCCTGCGCTCTTTCTAATGACGACGAGTACCAAAGAAAGGTACATGCTCTGAAACGACCGGCATCTCCGCGTCCCTGGTTACATTAGCGGCCGAGAGGGTCAGTTAGGAATCATTTTTCCGTTTAACCCATGCAGGCGTGCAAAAAAAAACCTATTAAATATGCTATTTTGAGGCAGTATGTTTGTTTTGTGCTGTTCTCGTTGCTTTTTTTTTTTTTTTTTTTTTTTCCTAAAGAAGAAGGACTTTTTCTATTCTTCAGATACGCTACTACTGGAAGACTTTTGGAAGTGTCGGTATCTAATATAATAGTTAGACGCTCGTGCGGCTCCTCAACGGCTACAGCAGTGTTCAGATAGAGCTGAAACCTCGTTTAAGTATTTAATTTGTTCTGTCGGGAAAATAAATATTCAGGGTGAGCTGCGTGAAGCTACAATGGACAATAAAGCCGCGAGTTTGAGTTGAATTTCTCCATACCTGTAACAAAGTTCTATTTTGAAAAATGACTTGAAAAGGATGTCCTGTGGCTCGCTGTAACGATAAATGCGTATTTTTGCATCAAAGATGTACAGGCCTGAAAAGAAATTAAAAGAGATGAGTTTTAAAAAAAACTTTACCGGATGTGCAGTGTTTCTGTTCTGAAGTCACAGGGATGGATGATGCAGGTAACGATAAACTCCACGTGGTTAAAGACACATCTGTGTGCCACCGTGCTGCTGAATTCTGCACTCTGATTGGTCAGGACTGTAATTCTCATGTTCTGTAACAGCAGCTCTGACCGTAGGTCCTGTCACTATAGGATAAAACACAGGTTATATAAATGCGCTTTTCAAAACACATTATTATTATTATTATTTCAACAACAAAACATCTAGTTAAGTTGAAGATTTCTTAAAGTAAGCAGACTCTTGTTTAGCATCGTGGCAGGAGTCTCCGGTGTCCGTGCTTGAGGAATTGACGCTGTTTGTGGTTTCTCAGGAACATAAGCCGGTTTGGTTTAGCCGTAAGAGAGTGGTGCAGGTTTGTAGCTGATAACTGAGTGCATTCCACAACATGTAATACCTTATGCAGCTAAAATGTACCCATTATTTAATCAATAAATTGTAAATGTTGAATTGTTGTGTTGTAAGGGGACTCGAGCGCTTGGGTGTGACGTCATCCTGTCGCTGATGGTTTTTCTGGAACAGCATCATACACCAATGTTTATTCCTCATGTACCAAGCCTCTCATTCTCGTTACTATAGTAACAGCGCCTTCACAGGCACTTGTCTGGTGGGCGCTTCACATTTTTTAAGTCTAACAATAAACGTTTTGGGGTTTTTTATTTTTCTCTAAAAGTTACTTAACCAAAATAATAAAATGGCGGAAAAGCGACGCCGTTCCCTTTAAGACATAAACCTCGCACGTACGTCACGTCTGCAAGCGCTACAGGCTACAGCAGCGACGGCACGGTGATTGGCCTACAGCCGGGACGTCCTGCGAGCGTGTCCGCCTATTGGTCCGAATCCACGCCCATCATCACGCCTCATCCAATCACCGCCGCGCGCTGACAGCCTTCTGTATCCTTTACGTTAATGGACGAGACGAGTAAGTGCCATGACCTCGAGTAATGAAGCCGCGTTTACCGTCTAATTTACTCTCCGCGTCAGACATGAGTCGGAGGATTTCCTGAAAAGGTGAGTGACAACAAATATTAACGCCTAAACGATCCGCTACCAAGCAAATAGTTAGCACACGAGCTCGCGCGTGCCAACAACAACAACGAGCGTAGCAGCTAGCCACGGCTATTAGTGAAGCTAACAGTGCTGGAGGTTTAAAAATATTAATCCCAGAAAGATTATCGTGTAAGCTTAGCTAGTTCCTTTTTAATTAGACTTTACCCGGATGTTGAGACGTGACCGTTTCTGTGCGTCTTACATTTAAACGTGCGAGAGGCGATTTTTTTTAACTTCTTACTTATACAAATAATAAAACACGACGACCGAGTAATGCTTTGGGTCTCGAGCTCAGGACTAAAGTCTCATATGGCTGAGAAAATCCCTTTGGCAAACCGGCTTCCGGCCCGGAACGAATGTTTGTGTCTGAAGTGAAGATGAACTCGGCGTGTTCTCTGTATTACATAATGTATAATAACAACCAGCAACATAAACACACACCTCCTGCAACTGGCCTCAAATAATGAACAGCGGAAATACGCTTTAATTACATGGTATTTATCTGTAATGAGCCTGGAAAGGAGAAAAACCTGATGTTCTATTTATGTACCGTGACACAAGCGCTGTTGGATTCTGGCCTCTGATTGGTCAGAAAGCGTTGATGTGTTTTCTCTAACAGTAGCGCAGGTTTATAATAATTTGCTAGCTCTAATACGTCAGCGTTACTATAGTAACAGTGACCTTGTAATGGAACACTTCTAATTTCTACCATTCACGAATGGTGGGTTTTTTTTCTGGATTCAGAAATTTCCAGAAAATGCTGAGCAGGTGTAGGTGCTAAATATAAAATGTGATGTGTGTGTGTGTGTGTGTGTGTGTGTGTGTGTGTGTGTGTGTGTGGTCAGGTTGGCATCAGCGCCGTCCTGCTCTGTTAATCACCACCTGGACCTTCTCGATGCCGTGATGCTTTTGCCAGAACTTGGTTTTGATGTTGGGTTTGGTTTGTTGCAGACGGAGACATGTATTACTCGAGTAAAAGACGGGGCGAAGATGGAATCGGCGCCATCATCGACTTCCTGTTGTCCAACGCCCGACTGGTGCTCGGAGTGGGCGGAGTCGCCGTCCTGGGCATCGCTACGCTAGCTGTGAAAAAGGTGTGTATACTATATTGGGATCGTGCTAATTATTGCACATTAACATGTGAAAGCACTGTTCGCTAATTATTTATTCTCTCAGTCTATGAACTAGCAAATTATTCAATTATTTTGTCATGTTTAGCTGCATCTTTTTACTCGTGTCTCACACTGCATCACACTGCCGATCTGGCTAATTTCTTGACGACTCGTTGTGATTGTCTGACCAGCTGATCGAGCGAGCCGGCCGGCCTCCTGACAGCGAGAACCCTGATAAAAAGGTGACGGATGGCTGGGAGGAGCTCGGCCTGGTCAGTTCCTCCCCCAAACTGCTTCAAAAGGGCATCGAGGGTGTGGTCATGAAAAAGAGCGCTGCAGCCAGCAGGAAAGGTATGTAACACACACACACACACACACACACACACATGTGGCGTGAACGTCTCAGGCATCCCAACAAACAAGCTTTCACTCTGGCCATGTCGGCTCGTCTTCCTTTCAGTGACGAGAGGAACGGTTTATGGAATGAAGGCAAAGGAGCAAATACTTGACTTTAAGAGCAGAATACCGAACCCCAGCGCTCAGCAGTGACGTGTGTGTTCTCTTCCCCGTAGCGGACCTGTCTGAGTGCGCACCTCAGAGCCAATCCCAGACTCGGAGGACCGGATCGGAGCCGGCTCACGCGAGCAGACGGCTGGAGCTCTGTGTGCTGACCTTCTCCGAGAGACTGGAGCAGTATTACCGGGCGCGCGCGTGTCTGTCCCCGAGCGAAGTGTCCCGAGCTCAGCACCGAGCGCTGGACATCGCTTCAGAGGTTCAGGCCTTCCTGCACTCCAAGCACCCCGACATGCCCCTGGGAGACATGACCTTAGCGGGGTCGCTGCTCGACGACCTGCAGGTGGTCAAGGCTGATCACGCCTGCCTGCTCGTACCCCTGCAGGTAGCGCACACCATAACATGACACCAGCGCGTTCATACACGCCTGCGACTCGCCTCGTAGCCGGAACTACTTCCGGTGGTTCTGTTGTTGGTGATTAATCAACACCTTCTGACCAATCAGATCTGAGAATGTGCTGCGGAGTGTTTAAACAGCCATTTGTTTTATATGAATGATAAGTCTGTATATAATTACTGACCTGTTTGTTATTGTGTGTGTGTGTGTAGCTGGAGCCCAGTCTGTGGACCCCGATCGCCGGAGAGGACACGTTTCTCGGCCACCCTCAGTACTGTATGCTACGCCGCGGAAACCTCGAGTATTTCCCGCGTGGGCGGAGCTACTGGGACAGGCACCTCCTAGGCGGCTACCTGTCGTCTCAGCTTGTTGCCGAGCAACTACGCAAATTGATAATGGAGTCCATGAACTGGCCGCTGCTGAGCAGAACCCTGGAGTGCGAGGTGTGGCCGGTGCTCGGGTCTCCCGCGCTGAAGCTGGAGATCCGAGCTCCGAGTGAAAGAAATTTGGATGAAGAGCAGCTGTTTATTAGCATCCTGCCGACGGTGCGCTTGGGGGACGCGACGCTAACGGCACAGCCAGAAATCACCGGGTCGTTCGACTACGTCTGGTACCAGAGCCTCTACACGAGCGAGACGGCGCGACTGGCCAGTCTCGACCAGGCGGACGAGGAGTCGGGCGTGAGGAGAAAGTGCCTCAAAACGCTGAAGGCCGTGTGTCGGAACTGCCCCGCCCTCCACAAGCTGACCGGCGCGCAGCTCGGCAACGTCATCCTGCACATGAGCGAGAAGGAGCCGGATTGGGCGGAGTCGGCGTTCGCCGATCGGTTCCAGCAGGCCGTCACGGAGCTGATCGGCTACCTGGAGACCGGATTCCTTCCCAGTTACTTTAAACCCGGCGTGAACCTGCTGCAGGGCTTCACCGAGGACGACATCGACGACATGGGCTTCATGCTGTACTGCGCCGTGAGCGAGCCCGAGATACTGCTCATATAAGGAGTCGCGCGTCTAGCGCGCGCACACACCATCTTTAGAATGCACCTTGCTTATAGGTTACAGGTACAGTTTGTAATTTTTATTTATTATTTCAGAGAAAAACTAAAGTCGGCTTTACGCTCCAGTCGTGAAAGACGACTTCATGGTCATGAGTTGAGGTGAGTGGCGACGTGCTCACGTTATCAGCTGATTTAGTGCCGCTTTGACCAAAGATGGCCGACAACAAATCGGAGTGTGAACGACGCTCATCTGACGCCAAACTCACGATACGGCTACAAGTACGATCGGCGTCATGTCGTCATCTTTCCCCAGAAGACAAAAGCGACACTGAAATGGTCTCGTTCGACTTCTGAAGACGAATCCGCGCTTTAAAACTGACATCACTGTTACGTTATCGAGGGCTCTGATGGAAGATCTTCATGGTCCTCCGTCGTATGATCCAACATGGAGAGCACGTCTTGTCTCACATACACACCGGTATAAACTTCAGCCATGAAATTATTCAAGTTGTTTGTTTTTATTGCACTTTAACAGTCGTACTAAATACAAAGCGCACCTTTAACGCAGGGTGGCAACGTGTACTCGCTCAAGCAGAACTTTATACGGAATGTTCTGTTGTGGACCGATCCGAGCGTGAGAGACGGACCGCGAGTCCGTGCGTTATTCTTTAGTAATACACTGATGTTGGAGACGTGCTCTGGTTGGCACGCACATCATGAACACGGCACTTTAATGAACCCCAAACCGGAACTGAGAGTTTTATCTTCGTTGTGTAAATGCAATAAAGCACGTCCGCTGTAAATAACCTCAGGCTGATGACGGTTCTGCTCTGTTGGGATTTTCCCAGGTGTTTCTCATGAGGTTTGAAAATGTGTGCGTGTGATGCAGTCTTCTCCCTGAACGGATGAAACTTGTAATAAATCAGGGTCTGGAAAACTATTCAGAATTAAATCTGTATCAAGGAAATAAAAAGTTATTTTGAATAATGAGTCAAGTGTCATTATTGTCTTCATGTTATGACGTCACAGACTCTACTTCCTTTGTTACACGTGATTTCTCATGTGATAAAATCTATTATTATAATTTTGTGAACACTTTATTCTTGTATATGTCCTGTTGGTCAGGCTGTGGGGAGATTTTAACATTAAATAGTATTCCTAGCATGCTTTAAAGTTAACATAAAACGGCTTAAAGGCTTAAAGACTCAACATTAATGGTGTTGTTTATAGCAGATTTCTGTAGCTCTCCACGCTATTTGTTATTCTCCTGGGAAACAAAAGTTCGGTACAAAATCCCAGTGGAAGTAAATCATATATTTGCATTAAATGTATACAGTTTTATTGTTTGTAAGCTTTCTAGTATGTAGAAATAATTGAAAAAAACAAATGTGTACATAAAAATGGCGACATTCTGGGCTTCTGTTTGTTCCCCAACTCTGGCGGAAATGTCATGCGAAATTATTATTACGGTAAAACAAATCCACGTAGCTTCATTTTACATGTTCAAAATATTAAAAAAAAAAATAGTACAGATGGTAATGTTTCCCAACAACGCTTATTACAAAACTCTCACTTCCACAGAGGGAACTGAGGGTGAGTTTATGTTAATGAAGGGATTCAGCTGATTTAAACAAACAAACAAAAAAACCCTGAACATAAAGAAAGGACTAAGCTGAGTGCACGCGCGTTCACGTCTTCGGTACCGGAAATAATTCTGTCTGCGCGCCTGTAAATCAGGGTTGGTGCGCAGTGGCGCGTGCATTAGTGTGTGTGTAGGGTGTTTAGTGTGTGAGTTCGGTCCTAAAGGTCAGGCACAGACACAGCACCTTCCCCTCCCTCCCTGCGCCGGCGCGGTCACGTGCGCTGCGACAGCACCAGTTTCGGTTACCGACGCCTGGTCACCGGACGCCTCGCGCTGTTTACTTCTACAGTGAAAGCTGGAAATGAAGCTCGGATATTCCCAGCACTCGCTGCACGTCCCGGACACGGAGGTGGATTCGTGCTGTTTGCTCTGATTTGTGCGCGCGGCTGTCAGGTTTGATCATGTTTGGAGGTTTTTTGCTATTTCAGGTCGCGGTGATCAGAGAGCGCGCGCACAAGTAAACTCCAGTCAACTGCCGACATTACGCGTTATGTTTGTACTTATGTTTACGCTGCGCGCGGGCTGAGTCATTGGACACGTCATTGAATCCCCGCAAAGCACGAGCTTCCAGACTGAACCGAGGAGCTCATACTGAAGCTTAATTAATTAAGTAGACTAATATACAATTATAATAACATCATGATAGGATCTCCAGACTTGCTGGCGTTCACGACAGAGACTGATTTCTTGGAAGAATCCACAGAATCGCTTGGACTTCCAGCCGACCTGTCCGTTCCTCTTCATCCACACTCGGAGGATGCCTCACCGTGGTCGAAGACATCCAGCGTTAGCTTCAACAAGGATTTTATTCTTATAGCGGAGTTCTCGGAGCAAGTGGGTCCCCAGCCATTACTGACCATTCCAGAGCAGACCAAGGCGTGTGGCTCGTTCGATCTGAACCACTTCTCGCTCAGGATAATGTCCGTGGACTATCAGACCACGTTCGCAGGTCCTGCCGGCTGTGGACAAGCTAAACTGGCCTTTGTAGAAGACTCCAAAGTGGTGCTGGGGGATTCTAGAGAAGGCGCCTACGCCTACGTGCACCACTTAACGCTGTACGACCTGGAGGCTCGAGGGTTTGTCCGGCCGTTCTGCATGGCCTACGTGTCCTCTGAGGAGGAAAAAATTATGCGCTGTTTCCGGGAACTGTCAGCGGAGTTCTCCAAGGCTTCCGAGTGTCTGAAGACTGGAAACAGGAAGAACTTTGCCAACGAAGTGGACAAAAAACTTTCAGACTTGGAGTATACCAGATTAATCCTGCTGAGGGGGATAAATAGGGACAAGTTAAGTGAATTAAAGGTTGGCGAGAGGAACGGAATGGAAACACAGAGGAATAGTGGAGATGCGAGGGAAAGGGAAGTGAAAGGCAACAGTGAATTGCTACTGACCACAAAAGAAGAGGAATTGAAAGAGAAACAAAGATGTAGATTGTCATTTATGGAAGTTGATAAAAACAGCATACCAGGGTTTGATAAAAACGGAAATGAACCAGAATGTGACTTGGTTGTTTTGGGCAATCGAAATGAAAAAAACAGATCAGAAAAAGAGCAAGAATTTGAGCAGCCTAAGGAAACAAAGGAAGGTCAAAGTGCAACATGTCATTCAGTCATCTGGGCTAATAAAGCAGACGAGCTGGCTCACGTGGAAAAAGCCATCCAGGAACACAGAAGTCTTTTGAAACAAATCACCTCCTATCCAAACAGGAAGCTCAGAGACCCAGAGTTCTTGCCTTATGAGGCAGATGATGCCTTTCGTTTTCTGGAGTCTGACCTAGAGCCCAACATGCTGTATTCCCAGAGCCCAGAGTCAGTGCAGGAATGCAGCGATCGCTCACGTGCGCCTTCACACACTCCACAACTGGTGAGCTCAAGCATGTGTCGACAGTTCGATAAGAGTCTGAAGAATCTGGACGAGCTGTGTGATGAGTACTTCCTGCAGCAGGCGCTGAACCAGCTCCGCTCCATTGAGAAGAGATTTCGTGGCGACAATACCTACCTCCTCTCCCAGCAGCAGACTCGAGACTTACTCCGTCACCTGAACTCCACTAGCTTCCTGTTTGAAGAAGTGTGTGACCCGGAGGCAGAGACAGGTCAGCAGTTATCCAGACTACAGCCTCGGTCCACACTGCTTCCGGTTTCCCCTCTGCAGAGTGAACCTGTAAGTCTAGACTCGTACACATCGTGTGTGGAAATGGTGCCGATCAGGCTTGAGCTCCACAGAAACGGACCTGACTCTGTTCCAACCTCGCCATGTGATGACCTGCCACGGCCACCAGACTTCTCAAATGAAGGCAACTGCAAGAATGAGGAAGTTTCCGTGCCGATGAAGGATAGTATAAGCAGCGGAGAGAGTATTGAGGTGCTGGGGACGGAGAAGTCCTTTAGAACTCAAGGCCCTATTTATACCACGGAAACAGTTCCTCAGAGACCAGCGGTGCTCCCGTCATCCGCTTCGGAAGGACGAAAAAGGAGAGTAGTCACTCGACGGGAAAACAGCGAGGACAGCATTGAGGTGCTTAGCACTACGGATTCGATCATACCAGATGATTTGAGGGCCTCATACCCTTCGGCCATCTATGAAGAAACGCCAGAGCACGATGGAGAAGAGAATGATTGCATGCGCAGTGTGGAATACGGT
The DNA here is from genome assembly GCA_030014255.1 of Parauchenoglanis ngamensis. Taxonomy (NCBI): domain Eukaryota; kingdom Metazoa; phylum Chordata; class Actinopteri; order Siluriformes; family Auchenoglanididae; genus Parauchenoglanis; species Parauchenoglanis ngamensis. Next base: position 13,880,927 of record JAQMYM010000010.1, read on the forward strand.
TTGTTTCAGTGCAAAGAAAAACCGCAAGAATGCCAGAGCTCCCCTAGCACCCCTACTGTAGTCATAAACCAACCAGATCCCCACATGAGCTTGGACTTGTGTACTTTTGGTGCCCCTTCTCCTCTAAGTGAGCCAGGCTCTCTCCAAGATAGGCCTTTCCTATTTACACCTGACGAGTTCTCAGATTGCACCAGTTACCTTAGCTTTGGCTCCACAGCCTCCACACCCTCCTCTGATCTCCGTGGCGAAGTAAGCACAGCCGGGACTCGGAAAAAGCGCGGCAGGCTGGGACGGGCCGCTCTGAATTTCCTCCGCCAGTTTCCGTTCGCTGTGCACGCCGTATATAGCCTGTTGAGCGGCCGAACGGTGGTGGTGCTGGGCAGTGAGGAAAGCGTGGTTAGACGCTTGGTCACAGCACTGACCATGTATACTCCTCATCTGGGGAGGTGCAGAGGAACCATCCAGCCCTGGACATCAAGCACTCTGCAGATTACTGACCTTCTAACCTGGAAACTCATCGGCTATAACAGGTACGTTATACAACAATCATTCTCTAAGCTAGGAATTGATATTTCGGTTTCTATAACAGCAGCTCTGGCTGTAATTCGAATCACCGGATTATATCAAACTGCTCGTTCTAATACGTCACTAATACGGCCAAATAAACGTAATCAACAAAAAGGTTTTCCGCAAGATGTTTATTTAAAATTTTATGGAAGGAGTCTCCAGTGTCAGAGCTTTGTAACAGTCAGAGGTAAAGTTGTAACTAAGTTTTTTCGGCCATTTTCAGGACAGAGGAATTTACGCTTCTCTGCGGTTTCACACACGGACATGCTTATAGAGGAAACTAATAAGCTTCGTAACGCCCCATTACGGTTTACGTTATGGTTTAAGTCTTTATTAAAATGACTGTTGATTAAATTGTCACTGCATATGTTCCTTAATAAAGCTTAAATGTACAGAACAATATCAAGAACACAAAGTCACTATTCATTAATGTAGCAATGTTTTTCCAGATTGGCTTTTCCATCATCTCCCAGCATGCCACCTTGCCTGGTTCGCTTTAGCCGCTACCTCAGTGTACTGGACGTGGACCAGAAGACCTTACGCTGCCCAGCTTATAAAGGTTCCCTGATATGTCCATTGGTGGAGGCGAGGACGCACAACATGCGTGGTACCACCTACTTCCTGTATGCGCAGAGTATATCCAGCCAGCTTGTGTCTAGAGCGTTCCTTCTCACGTTCTCTCACGAGCTCACCCCCAGTGTGAAGGTCAAGTCTGAGCAGGTGCTCGGCAAGTTCCATAACGATGACTTGAAGATCCTCCAGTACCTTTCAGAACTCATCACCCAACACGTGACGGGAACCTCGCCCACGGTCCTGCGATTCAGCTACACCGCTAGCACGCTTTTCAAAATCTGACACCGAAAATCACAACACAGGTTTAATGCTGCTAACCTAGCGGTTCTCAAAGTGGGGTTCCGTGAGGTCTGTGAGTTTTTTGTTACTCTGGTGGAAATTTCAATCCACCATTATTAAGTATTATAAAGATGTTTTTATTTATTGATTTTTAGATTGTTTACCACCACCACCACAAAAACAGGAAGTCAGCTTGGACCTAATGTAGCCTAATCTTTTGAATAGTTCAGGTTCTGCAGTATTTATTTTAAAATTTAAAAAGTCCCGCGAAGTTTGAGAACCCCTGGTCTAGCAATCCTCTGACTGTCAAAGTGTTCATTTCACTGCTTCACATTAGCCTTGATTAATTAATAATTAAAGAAATAATTACGTGATTATGGACGTTATTCTGCCCCACTTTCTCCCTCCACCGAGGAAACTCAGGGATCTCGGTGTAAATAACGGCACTCTGAAAAGGCCAAAAACTGTAATTGGAGTAATCCTAAATCTCCAAATCCACATATCTTTGTGATTATTTTATTGCCTGCCAGAACAGACGGACATGTGCTTGCGGTGTCGGGGAAAAGCTCACACTTGGTACTTATTTTACACAGAATTTAACATATTTTGTGCTTATAATGGACTGAATAAACTGCACACCAGCACAGCTCAGGGGAATTAAATACTACTAATTAGTCAGACTTGAAAAACCTGCTTGATACGTAGGTGTATTAGGAACACCTGCGCCTCTGTCCAAATCCACCAATCACAAAGCAGCAGAGCAACGCATAAAATAACCACACCAAGAGTTTCAGTTCCAGCACTGAGCCGTGATGATGTTTTTCCAATCTTTAAGTTTTGGCACCTGCTGTAGTCCCGGATTCTTGTTCTTGGCTGACAGGCGGGGAACCCAATGTGCTGTTCAGCTCTTGTAGCCCATCTGCCCTGTGATTTGACGTGTTGTGTTCAGCACAGTTGTAAACAGTGACTATTTAACTTACCGTAGCCTTCCTGTCAGCTCTTAGACACTTGTATGTGAAAATCCCAGGAGATCGGCAGTTTCTGAAAATCTCTCATGGCCAAAGCTACGGAGATCACAGTTTTTGCACATGATGATTTGCACTGTGCTGCTGCTTCATGACTGGATAATTGCATGAATGAGCAGGTTTACAAGCGTACCATGTTTCATTAGTGGCCGAGCGTAAACCACGTGTGAACAGTTTCTTCAGCTTTGCATGTTGGGAGAAAACGATGTGAAGATCAAATAGAAGAGGACAAACGTCTAGCTTTTAAACTGCACATCAGAAGATGCTCAGAGGCCGTTTTTCTAATATTTAATGGTCCTGAAGATTTGGAAGCATGTTGGGAGAAAATACTGATGTAGACTTTACACTGCACCAAGAGCAGGTCACTGTGAGCGTGTAAATAAATGGGAAAGTACGTGTTATTATTTTTAATAAAGAGTGCCTTGTTTTTAATGCTGATTTTTCCAGTGTCGTGACTCAAACACATGGCTGAAGGGTGAGATTTCTCGGATGCTAGGGATTTATTACGAGACCTTCGTTAATTTATTACGTCTTAAATCTACAAAATTGAAGCAGTGTCACCAATATCCGAAAAGGTTTTATTTACACTTTATTAAGTAAATTTAAATATCACCCCAATGTTTTTTTAAGAAGTTACAATCACAGCATAAAAAAACACGGTTTTCCCCAGATTTGTACCAATAGCCAGTAAGAAAACAAGTCAGAATCCAAACTATGTAAACTTCATAATAATCAGCTCATCCATTTTCTTTTCTTCGGTTAGCTCACATGGCCAAGTCTTGTGAGCTCACAGGTCAAAGTTCACCTAGAGATATAATCAGTTCGAAGCTAAAGTAACCGCTAGAAAATGAAATATCAGAAGAGTGCAGTTCTCAGGCGTCTCCTGTTTAGCTGTACTGTAGATGATGTCAGCAAACTGACTTCGAGCAATGGCTCAATATCTAAACAGAGGAAACGGCTCATTCTTAATCATCATTTAAACCAAACTTATTTTTTATTCACATATAACTGTAAATAAAACACATCCTCTGTTGCACACGGAAAATTTTTTTTTATAAATTTACAAGCCGCATCCGCTGTACACTCTTCATGTTTATATGTATATCCTAACTTCAGCCTGTGACACGTGCAGGATATACTGCAGCAGCCACGTGCCACATGCGCTGAAAACGTGATCCGTGAAAACTACTGTAGCAGACCACTGGGAGTCATCCGGCTGCAGATTTGCCTTTTCTCCGTGCTCAGGCTCGACTCCTGTACAAAAGAGAAGGGAAAAAAACAAAAGCAAATTTGATGTAAATGTTAAACGTCAGAGCTGAATTTACTGCCAACGCTCACTTCTGTACAATACTCCATTTTACTGTAGCACATAACTACTGCTAGCACACCAGCCTGCATGTAGCACAGTCACATGACTGAGTCTTCATATTCATCATTATATTCTCAATGTACGTGGCGGTTCAGGAACGTCTGAACAAGGTCAGGGTTTGACACGCGCATTAACATAACATGATCAGGCGTGAGACGTGTTAAAAACGGTCGGTTTAAAGGCCCGGCTTATTCTTGACACGTGACTTCGCATTCACCGACGTTAAAACTTTCAGCCGTCGTCATGGCTGCGGCCTTTGATGTGTAGCGTTAGTGCCGGAGATACGGCCGTCTTGTATTCACGTGCGTACCGTAATCCAGACCTGACCTCAAAGCTGGAACCTGACCAGCTGTATACATGTGTTACGTATTAGAACATTCCTTACGTTGAACTCCAGCAGCTGTCGGAGGTGGAACTGCCACGGGTGTTCAAACCTGCATTAGGACACAGGGAAACGTGTTCAGACGTGCCCCAAACACAAACACAAGCAGATATAAAACAGTGAACACTGACGCAAGCGAGAACAGGAACTAACGTGTCTGCGGACGTTCCACAACACTAAACATCTCTAAATATGGAGAATATGATTTAGGACATGCTGTTTGTTGCAGTCGATCATTATTTCCCCTTTAACTGCACAGCTCTTCGTGCGTAATCTCAAAACCTACACTGGAACAAATCCGTGTCAACAAATGCACAAGTGAAAGCTTTAGTTCCTGTTCATAACACAACTTTTTTTTTTTTCACTTCAGTCTGCTACATGTAAATATTTAATAACACAATGAAGAAAAAGTGCTGATCTTATTTGAGAGGTTAAAAGCGCTTACTCGTTCCACTTAGCCAGCAGATTGCTAATGGGATAAGTGTTGTGGTGGAGAACCACGCTGGGTTCCAGGAAGAACAGACAGAGGAAGCTCGCAATGAAGAAGTGCTCAGCTGTGTCCTCGACCCTGCAGTATAACGACAGTAAAGTACACGTTATTAAACTAAAACCGTGTGTCATGCGTGCAGCTGTGAGAGAGCAGCCGTGCAGGTTACATTCCTGACCACGGCGAGACCTATTCGGATTCTGAAAGGAGAAAATAATATAATATAGGTCTCCCAGCCAATCAGAAGCAATCATCATACTCCGTATCTAAAATGTAAACACTGCGGCGTGTGTTCACGCAGTGGGCGTACCCCAGGGCGGATTCGGACGGGCCGTCCACCAGTTCCTCCAGAGTCGCACAGAACACATCCTGAAGCATCTGTGGCTTAACCAGCAGACTGCTGAGCAACCAGCGCATCACCCAGGAGTTTGACTACACACACACACACACACACACACACGAGCTTAAAGTAGGAGGTGGCAACACACTTTTAAGACATTATACTTCAATAAAGACACCCGAGATGCACATATGGAGATAGATAGATAGATAGATAATATATATATAGAGAGAGAGAGAGAGAGAGAGAGAGAGAGAGAGAGAGAGAGAGAGAGAGAGAGAGAGAGAGAGACACACAAACACACAGAGACAGACAGAGAGAGACACAGAGACACAAAGATGCACACAGAAGGAGAGAGACACACAGAGACAAAGACACACAGACAGAGAGAAACAGAGAGTGAGAGAGAGAGACACATACAAAGAGAGACAGAAAAAGATAGAGAGACACAGATACATGGGGAAAGACTGAGAGAAACACAGCGAGACAGTGACACACACCAGCCTACTCATGTGCACACATAAGGAACAGTGAGTGAGTTACTTTGAAGGTGAGGATGATGGTGATGAAGGGTTTGAGGCGCGAGTGCTGAAGACGCAGCGCTAACGCCTGAGTGGCTAAGAGCAACAAGGCCTGGTCCGGATATCCCTGAAGGAGGAGAAAGGCAACAGGTCAACACTGCCATAGTCACACAGGAAACACATCAACACCAACATTACAACACACTACACAACTTCACACAAAACACACATAACCAACAGCTCGGAATCTCAGACTCACACTTTGAAACTTTCTCGGAATCTGGATCTGGGAAGTTCGATTGAGCTCGTTCAGGATTCCCGAGGCGATGTCCCTGGTCCTCTGGAACACCAACAAAAAAAAACATGCAGTCAGTGGCGATGTTCTTACAGCCACGATGCGCTAATCAGCTCGGTGTAACTCACTAATAGGAAGTTGTAGTCGGGTTCAGGAAAACACGGATCGGAAGACATGTTGGCGAAGGTCAGGATTTTTATCCAGCTTTCGGACTATAAGAGAAAGGAGCGACTTGCATGTCAATAATCACATATAAAAAATGATTTCAATTTGAGCTTTAAACTTTGCGGTCTAAAGGTTTCCCGCATTACCCACAATGCCTCTCTAATAGCGCTTCATGTCTCCCTAAAGAGAGCGATGCAGCGGCACTTTAGTGCTTCAGTCTGGCTACCTCATGTGTGTACTCTGCTCAAACAGATCAGCTTCCAAAGCTTTAGCTTTCATGCTAATACCGCCGTCAAAACACAGAAATCACATAAAAGCCATCACAAAGATTTCAGATGTGTGAAACACTCACATCTGCAAAGACTGTGCTGTTACAGTTCAGGACTCGGAGTGCAAACTTCAGCACCTCCTGCCTCTTCAGCAGGTTGGATCCTCCTGAAAGCACACAGCACAGCACAGCACAGCACAGCTCAGAGCGCAGCGAGCACCTGCAACACTTATACTTCTTATAACACCAATAAAAGCTGCATGCCACAGCTGTCCGGTTCTCCATTCTGATTGGTCAGAAGGTGCGGATCTGTTTCTTGTAACAGCAGTGCACCCGCTCTAATACCTTATCGTTTCTATGGTAACGGCTCGCACACAGGTGAGGGATTACTTTCCTAAACCGCACACCACAGCATGTTTCACTCCTCACACAAACACTCAGGCGATTACCAGCTGCACGTTTTGGGAAAAAAACAAAAACAAATTAAACACGTTCATCCTTAACATTCCCACAAACTGATAACGAGCTCTGCATCCTGCGTTCAACCAATCAGAAGCGTTAAACACTGAACACGGTTTTGAGGTGCACATACACACACACACACGCACTCATGCATATATTTAATTAAGTGGTTTGTTGAGAATAATGTGTTGAATGTGTAATTTGCTTATTTACCTTCAACAGGTGTCCATGTGGTGCTTAGTAAAGGATCTGTCTGGACCGTGACGAGTCTCTGAAAATAAGGACCGAACGCAACTTGAGGTGGGTGTGGCATGTCTTGGGGGGCGTGGCCAGACGTCAATATTCTGAGGTAGGCACAAAACTGGGCGGGGCTGAGCCTAGAGGCGAGGCACGAGGCAAAGTGCATGGGGCTGAGCAAGGAGTGAGTCGCAGCGGCGTAATCACCAACCTACACACACACACACACACACACACACACACACACACACACACACACACACACACACACACACACACAGCTCTGCAAGTAGTACTTTACGGGGCATTGTTAAATATTTCCTGCATTTATTTAATTATATAATAAAAACGACAGTTTTGCCAGCAGTTTTCAGCCAAATTATAACAGAAAAATCTCTTCCTAGTGGTGGTATGATATTTCCTGCCGTGTCTCCCACCCCTACAGTCCGGCCGCGTTCTCGCCGCATCCCCCTGGGTTTCCGCTCTCCTCCCAGGTACATGCTAGGTGTATGCTTTGTAAGGAGTGATCAGAGCCGTCAGCAGAAGCCTAGCCTGTTTTTGCTTTAACGCTCACTGTCGTGTTCGCTGAGGTGAGACTGAAAATCTCAACAACTCCATGTGAGATCAGAAATCAGAAAAACGCACCTTGCACAGGTAAAGTGGAATCCAGTCTCCCATCATCTGCAGCCTTTAGCAGAAGAAAGAAGAAACAAAACAAGGACCTTTACAGTTAAGTGAAACACAGCACAGGTGAAGCTCAGTGTACGTCACGGCAGGGATGCGGGGATGCGGGGATGCGGACTCACATGGTAGCGTGGTCACTTTTCACAACTTTAAGATAGCGGACCAGCTCACGGAACCTGAAGAACACAAAAACACAAAGTAAAGGCTATACCATTAGTGTTATATATTCATACAGTATGGATTTACTTATAAGTAAAAAAAAGTTTAGAAGATTTCCTGACATGGCGGTACGCTCGCTGCTGTCTCTATAGCAACAGTGTGATTAATCTCCAACACGCACCAACCTGTTTTGCTGCTGCAGTTTAAGAACCCGGGTTCTGACCACCACTGCCGATTCGCGCAGCGTCTCCGGGCGTCGACCTTTGACCTGCCTCACCCCGCTGATGTTCTGCCCCTTCAGCACCGCCGAGAGCAAAGAGTCGTCCCAGGAAAGCACGCTCAGGCTACAACAAGCCGAGAGATGCTTTTAACCCGAACAGTGCTTTCAATCGGAGTGCTGGATCATTCAATCAAATTCATTTTAGTGGGATCAGGGAAAGACTAACATCTGTGTTCCCCAGATCAGACCAGTTTCAGGAAGTACACACGATGCACTTTTTACCCGTTTCTGAACTTCCTGAAGTCAGGAGGAAGTGGAAGAATCTTGAAGAAGTCTTGCAGCTGCCTGACGAAGGGGGCGGGAAAGTCGGCGGTGACTAACAAAGCCTGCACTGATGACATCGCCCTTAAAAAGCACAAAAAAGGAAAGGAAATGCACTTTGTGAACCAGAAACAGACCAAACCTCAAACAGCAGCAACTCGTAACTAAATGTTAACCCAAAAACAGAACTTAAACAAATGTATTCATTTTAATAGTCAGGCAAATTTAAATAAACCTCTTTTGGTTTTAAATAAAGCTGTTTTTACTTCATTTGCTTGTGTTTTCCAATATTTTCCACATTTCTCAGACTAGCTAACATCGGTCGAGTAAAATATCGCACGTCAGTTAAGTACATTTATTAGGCGCTCACACGCCTGCAAACATTTTCAGCAGATCAACAGAGCGAACGACGTGTAAAACGCCACCATCCAGCTGTGTTCCTCTGCACAGCACAGAATTTAGCGTTCCTTCCCCGTAGCGCACTCACGTACAGGTTAGACGGTTTACACGGTTACCTCCAAAACAGTTCCAGTGAGACGTGTGAGGTCACCGGCGCATGCAGGGTTCTGGGAACAACAAACAAACAAAAAGGAACAATAATTATAGTGTTTAATCTCCCAAGCAAAATGTACAAACATCATATAACATGTCAAGATATTTTTATAATATCAATATTATAATATCATTATGTAGTATAATAATCATTTGCTAAGAAGAGACTGCTCTTATTCACTCTCAGGGCTGGGTGTGTGTGTGTGTGTGTGTGTGTGAGTGTGTGTGTGCGAGTGCGAGTGCGTGAGTGCGAGTGCGTGAGTGCGAGAGTGCGAGTGCGTGAGTGCGAGTGCGTGAGTGCGAGAGTGCGAGAGTGAGTGTGTGCGAGAGTGAGTGTGTGCGAGAGTGAGTGTGTGCGAGAGTGTGCGAGAGTGTGCGAGAGTGTGCGTGTGCGAGAGTGAGTGTGTGCGAGAGTGAGTGTGTGCGAGAGAGTGAGTGTGTGTGTGTGAGTGTGTGTGCGAGTGTGTGTGAGTGAGTGAGTGTGTGTGTGTGTGAGTGAGTGAGTGAGTGAGTGAGTGAGTGAGTGAGTGTGTGTGAGTGTGTGTGTGTGAGTGTGTGTGTGTGTGTGTGTGAGTGTGTGTGAGTGTGTGTGAGTGTGTGTGAGTGTGTGTGAGTGTGTGTGAGTGAGTGAGTGAGTGAGTGTGAGTGAGTGAGTGAGTGTGAGTGTGTGTGTGTGAGTGAGTGAGTGTGTGTGAGTGAGTGTGTGTGTGAGAGAGAGTGTGAGTGTGTGTG
>JAQMYM010000010.1:13900139-13912463 GCA_030014255.1 Parauchenoglanis ngamensis
TATACAAAATTCAGGAAAAGAAAAAATTGTATAAAAAATATTGATTTATTTATTCAGACGTCACAAGATTATTACAAGTTACCTTTGGCCTCTACAGTTACAAGAGGTGCTCAAAGTGGTGGCCGTTAGCATCCGGACATTTATGTGTAGAAGTATTCCTGAAGTGTGGAGATATATTTTTGGCTGATTCTGTGTATATACATATATATATGTGTGTGTGTGTGTGTGTTTTCCTCAATTTTCACAGGCTCAAAAGTAATGGGACAGTTGACTTATAAGCAATTTTATGACCAGTTCTGAACTGTGTCCTCATTATTTCATGACAAATGTCTGGAGTTGACTCCATGTGTTGAATTTGCATGTGGTGGCTGTTCATGGGAAATGTCAATATGTGGTCCGAAGAGGTGTTGATGTAACTGAAGGAGGCCGTCATTAGGCTGCAAAAACAAAACAGACTTATCAGTGACATAGGAGAAACTTTAGGAAGTTCTTAAAAAATTCTTAAAAAGAAGGAATACACTGATGAGCTCAGCAACACCAAAAGGCCTGGAAGACCATGGAAGACAACTAAAGTGGATGATCATAGAATTCTCTCTGTGGTGAAGAAAAAAACCCTTCACAACATCTTATAAAGTCAAGAACATTCTCGAGGGGGCAGGAGTATCATCGACAAAGTCAACAATCAAGAGACATCTTCATGAATATAAATAGATGATGCAAAACACTGGTATCACTGAAAAAGAGAAAGCCAGGTTAGACTTTGCTAGAAAGCCTGTCCAGTTTTCAAAGATTCTTCGGACAGATGAAACCAAGATAAACTCGTATCAGAATAATTGGAAGAGAACAGTTTGGTAAAGGAAAGGAGGGGCTCACGATCCAAAGCATATCACATCATCTGACAAACATGGTGGACATGGGCATGTGTGGCTGCCAGAGGAACTGGGTCACTGGTGTTTATTGATGATGTGACTGCTGATGGAAGCAGCAGAATGAATTCTGAAGTGCATAGAGCTGTACTCTCTGCTCAGATTCAGTCAAATGCTGCAAAACTGATAGGGAACAGCTTCATAGAACAGATGGATAATGAGTCAAAACATACTGTGAAAGCAACCCAACAGTTTCTTAAGGTAAAGAAATGGCCGAGTCAGTAAACGCAACTGAGCTGCTTTTTACTTACTGAAGACAAAACTAAAGGCAGAGACACCCATAAACAAGCAGCAACTGAAAGTGACTGCAGTAAAGGCCTGGCAAAGCATCTCAAGGGAGGAAACTCAGCATTTGGTGATGACCATGAGCTCCAGACTGTACTCGGTGATTGATTTGCATCTAAGTATTAAAAGTGATGCTTATACTGATGATCATGTTAGTTTGTCCAGTTAGTTTTGAGCCTCTGAAAATGGAGGGACTGTATAAAAACTAGCTGTAATTCTTAAACATGTAACACAATACTTGTGACCCGTCATATCGAGTCAGGTATTAAGTGGCACAGGTAAGTTTTGCGCTATGGTCAGTAAGGTAGATAAAATTGGTAAAATCTTCAATTTTGGCAAAAGTCTGTTGATAAATACCTTATCTTCCTGACCATTGAACAGAACTGAGAAATGTTAATCCAAAACATTGTTTTAAAGCACTTTAATGAACACTATTCAAGCTGTTACTCCATTTTTCACTTCCATTTTCTTTAAATCAGAGCTGCTGGCGAAATTATTTTTAGGGTAGCAGGAAATCCTGGTGTCAAAATGATGCTGAGGTTTCCCTCTTTATTATTATGTCATGGAATTCTCATTTAAATATATAAAAAACAAGATTCCGATGGAGTTTTCCGAGGCCCTCCTCATAAACAAACCTGCACTGTTGCTATGGTGACACATGGACATGATACAGTAATAAACCCGGTACAAAAATGGAGCTTATTGAACCAGGATCTGAAAATATGCAGAACCCAAAATGTGACTTAATACCTGATTTGATGTGACGGCTCATATTTTTGCTTCACTCCTCGAGTTAAAGCTTAAAGTCTACATTCAAGCACATCTTGATGACTTCATTTCAAATCCAGTGAGGTGGTGTACAGAGGCAAAATTACCAAAAATTACTTTCCAAACTTTTATGGACCTGACTATATGCTAATGCAGTTACTTCATATTTGATGAACATAAAAATATATATATAAATAAAATAGCAAGTTTGGAAACCCTTCCAACTGTAAAGTCTCAGAATTGAATTTACCTGTTAACCTTAACTGACTTATTAGTTACTCAGGTCAATAATTATTATTATTATTTATTGCTATTGTTATTCCCATTGCACTTTAAGTAAGTCATACATCCTAATGTCCCAAGTGCAGTCTGTACTGTAACTCTTCTATTACACAGTGTCAGATTTCCTGAGACGTAGACGACTATAATCCATGAAATACGTATATAAAATATGAAAAGTAACGAATTCGCATGTCACAAAATTTCATACATACAGTACGTGTGATGTAATATGTGCATAATATACTACAGGCTCCCTCACACGAGGACGTATACAGGCACTTTTTATGTGAAACACATTTCTTGCTGCATAAGAGACACCCACCTTCCACACAGACTTACTAAACTGCTAACTAAGAGGCCAAGCAAAAAAACCCATGTGAGCCTGGTTTCTCTTACCAAACCACAGCGTCGAGCTCCAGGGGTAGACATAAGAGGAAAACACACACACATGCAAACACACTTTGCTGGACAATATGTAGGACCTCTAACATAAATATGCATAACATTATATTACTGTGCAATACTTAATTTTGTCGTATGTGTATATAATATGACTTTTGCATTGCTGAATCAGTAAAAAAAAAAGTGGTCCAAGTTATCTGGCGCTAGCTGAAAATAAAGACAGAAGATTGCGTAATCTCTGCCGTCATTATTTAAGATTAATAATTCCCAGAGTGTAATAAATATATATAAATAAATAAATCTATATTTGCATAATAGTTATTTATAATATAAAGTAATTTAGTACTTAACAACAACAGAGAACATGACTTTCTCTGCATTATTGGCCGTCCAGTTCTGAGGCTCATCGTGGGGGTCAGCATGGACGCTCTGACCGGTCCGCCGCCCCATACACAGCATACGGAAGCCATGTTTCGGATCAAAGGTATTTGACAATCAGTGTGAATACAATTTTTTTTTTTTTAGCAACTTCACCCTGGTCAGGGTCACCGTAAAGCCAGAGTCTGTCCCAGGAAACACTGTGGGCAAGGCGGGAGAATTCAGCCCGGATGGAAGACCAGTCCATCGCAGAGCACCATGCACACACACACACACACACACACACACACACACACACACTCAATTATTTAGAATGTTTAATGTATCTCTAATTTAATTTAAAAAGAGAAAATATACAAGGCAAGCATATAAAAAATGGAAATATACAAAGAAAAAAACAAGAAAGATGTGCTGCTAATCTTTAATTGTATTCTCATTGATTACAAAACAAAAATGGCCGCCGGGCGTAATTTGTTTAGGTGTTTGGATCCTGCAGATCGCAGCTTCTGATATCGGTTTCCTTTATTTCATCTGCAAATTCACAAAACACAATAACAACCACCACAAAAAAAAACCCAAACAAATAGAGAATGCACCAATAGCGACTTTATTTCATGATTGATGTGATTTTGGCACTGTTGTGGTTCCCAATAACGTTCTTATCGCACTTATTTTGATTTCAGTCCTTCAGTTGACCTCCAGAGGACCTGCAAAACTCCCTTTGTGTCTGAGTAAACAATAATCAGTGAAATGTTGACATTCTTGCTCTCTCTCTCACAGCACGGTGGGATCTTCTGCCACGCGGGTCTTGAAGAGCGTGATCTCGTCCAGGTGGCAGAGCGGCATTTCCCTGATCACGTTCCCCAAGTCCTCGTGGAGAAGCGGGTACACCACCACGCTAAGGGCCGGACGGGATGCAGACAAACTACAGGAAGAAAGTGACAGCCTTGTTTAACACTAACAGTTTCATTGTTGAGCTACGGAGCTAGAAATGAGCTTTTTCCACCATACATTTACGAACTCCGGTTCTTAAACGGAAGCCTGGACGGAATGGGACACGATAGCTTTAAAAGTAACTACAATATTTGCCTTAAGCATCAAATTACGCTTTTAAGACACCACTAATAATCAGGAGACAAACGTCATGCTAAATATCGTCTCAGCCTTTTCTGGCCACAAGATTCAGAATCAGGAAAGCTGAAATCTGTATACGCGTGGACGAGGACTTTAGTGTAAAACGGTGAACGCTGGACATCCTGAAATGATTAAACTCATTAACTGGTAAAGCGAGAAGTAGGCGGACTGACACCAACCCGTCCAGCAGTGTTTTCTGCAGTGTTTTACAGGCCACGAGAGTGCCGCCCGTGAACACGTGGAACATGATGACGTCCCCGCAGTGCTGCATGAAACTGACGGCGGCGGCGTGCTGGAACGTTCCATGGCGTGAGACGAGACAGAAGCGCTGGAGGAGGCGACAGTGAGCGAGCGCGTCAAAGAAGGACGCGTTGGCGCTGAAGTACGGCTGCTCCAACCTGTCGTGTCAAGCGCAAATACGTACAGCAGGTATGACCTCAAAAAGCATCAGACTGTGAAATACAAACCTGTTCATTTAACAATAAAGTGCAAAAAAACTATTTATAACTAATATTTCAATATCAAACAAATTGCTCATGATGGTCATGTGTGTGTGTGTGTGTTCACCTGAACTCCCTGAGCTGTGTGCAGTGTTTGAGCGCCTCCTGCAGGGCCGGTGTGTAATTCACAGTCTTTAAAGACCCGAGGTTGGCCAGAGATAACGCCTGAAGGTCCCTGCACCCCAGAAGGAGCTGTATGAGCCCGGTACCCTTCAGGACCCCGGGCAGGTGAGCCAGAGTAAGCCTGCGCAAAAAGCGGAGCTTTCCCAAAGCTGCCAGCTGGGCGTCTCCGACCTGGAAGGACCAGGGGCAGGCGGCGGGATCCTTGCGCATGGCTGGCTCATACCTTGGCATGGCGGACATGAACCCCGTTCCGATCAGCTCCAGCTCGACCAGGTACGGGCAGCCGTTTATCAGCGGGCGCAGGAAAGACTCCGCTTCACCTTCCTGCTCTTCCTTCAGACCCCCCGTGCCGTCAAGCATCGGCTGGTAGGCTGGAACCCCGATGCGACGGTTCTTCTTCAGCCCGAGTAGCAGGGACTCGGAGGACAGTTTTGTAGCCAAATCGGGCTTGTTGACCGGCACGGGCGGCCCCTGTGACAGCGCACAAGCGGGCAGGGCCAGACAACGGAGACGACCAAGATATCCGAGAGCACCACAAAGATGTCCGTCGAGGTTTTCCGGGGTGGTGTGATGGTAGTGTGTGGAGGAAAGATTGAAGTGGGCGAGCTGCGGACACGATTCAGTAAGAGTCCTGATGCCCTCTGCGTCCACTTCCTCCTCGTTTTTACCTCGCAGGTTGAGGCTACGCAGTGGTGAAAGTTGGCAACCGGCACCCAGCAACACGTACAGTGGCTCAAATCCCGGTGCCGAGCACCGTGACACGTTCAAGTAGGCCGGACATCCGTATCCCAAAACCCGCCTCAACGTGGCGCCGTCTAACCACGTGTGAGGAAGTTGAAACGCTCCGATTGCACTTCCGGCTGATAAGATGCCATGAGTTAGTAAACCAGCGGAAGCAGGCATGGGTGGGGCAGGACCGGGCATGGCAACGACCAACCCAGTGAGGCCCTCGGGTACGCGCATGCTAAATGCGGCCAAGTAGAGACTAAGCAACGCGCGGTTGACCTCTCCGGGGGCCAAGCGTGCAGAGAACCAGTGCAGATTGTGGTAGCGCGGCACACTGCTCTGCCCCACTATCAGCTGGAGGTGCGCACAGGGCTCGTGCCAACCCTCAGCCACTTCTAAATAAAGACTCAGGCTCTGCAGCGCTCCGCAGCACGGTACGACACCATACGAAGGCGTCAGCAGGGTCTGTTTCAGCTCACTGAGCCGTGCCAGGGCTGCTTTGCCCTCGGTGCTCAGCTGCTGCAGGTCAAATCCCATGCCGATGTCCAGCGCCAGCGAGCGCAGCAACCGCAGTGAGCCCAGAAGACGCGAGAGGCGTGCCGGAGTCACACGCCAGCCTGATACGTCTAGCCGGACCAGTCCAACGCAGCGGGTCACAACATCCAGCGTACTGCCGGCCAACCAATAGCAGCCGCTCACGTCCAGAGTTTGGACGTCGCTCGACAGCTCCTTCAGCAGCATTTTCACAGCGTCATCTGATGCCTGAGAGATAAATAACGAACCGATGTTGAAGTTGAAAAGTCAAGGCATGAAAGGTGAACAAATGCTTACGGAGTACTCACTCTGTGCTCTTTATGGAGACGGATGTGAGAAATCAGGCTCTTGTCCGGACACAGCGTGTGAAGCTTGCGACACACGCGGCTCACGCTGAGCACCAGGTCGTAAATGGGGATGTAGCTCAGGATGTGCAGTAAAATCTCGTCAGAGAAGTCGGAGATGGAGACAGAAGATTGAGAGAGACTCTCCGGAGAGCACTGGGCCTGAAGAGTGAGACAGCAGGAACATAACCAGGAAACGGATCATTGTTTCCTGGACCACTGCTTATGTTTGTCTTGTGTGTGAATACTAGTCAACTCCGATCTTGTACTTCATGTCTGCACAATTGTGCATGGAGAGCTAGAAATACTGTGTCTTTATATCTTTCTATTTGCCCACAGTTTTTCTTGCCCCCACAGCTGACTTTCCTATAAGGTGTGTGTGTTATTTATCTTTCTCACATACATCATTAACGTGGAATTGTAAAATCAACATATCCTCAATGTTTTTTTTTAATGAATGAATGAAACAAAAAACCCCATATTATGCATTATGATAAGAAAATTAATCACTCCATGAGTCAAGTGCAGTATTAACAGTACCTGCTGCTAGTCAGACAGAAACTCGCTAACTGCTACCTACCGGTTCGATTGGGTTCTCCATGTCGGGCTGTTTTAGGGGACGTCACTTCATACACGCACACACATATATATACTTTATATAATAATATAAACGCATCCTAGCGTTTCCTTTTTTTAAAAAAAATCAGCTAATATAAATTTTCTCATAACATTTACCCGTTAACCCAAAACTGTAGTTCCGCTGTTCTCTCAGTGGTAGGAACGTATTTACAGACGTACCAACTTCCGGGAGCTGCACCGAATTCCTTCCCCCATTCGTTAGCTTACTTTATTTATTTATTAACTTAAAATAAAACAAAACTCCATGCACACACGTTAAAGTGACTAACCCTAAATGAAAAATAGTTGCCACTAATTAATAGAATTCTGTGTGTATAGTGATAGCTGCTTAGTATTATATTATTTTTTTTAGGAGTTTTAGCAACGGCTAACAACAGTTCAAGGCCGCACCGTAGTTTACTTATAAGCTCATAAGAATAGAGAGACTTTTCAGTCAGCCACCCAGACATGAGAGTTTAAATAAACAAACGTTAATCTAAAAGTGAATAAATGTTTCAGATTAATATAACCAAAAAAAAAAATAGCGAAAACGAAATTAAATTAAATGGACCCCATGATTATTTGTTTCACAGACAAACAAGGCAATTAGTGAGCGGAAGTCAAAGAGTAGGGCAGCATTTTTCATTCAACTGTGATATTAATGTATAATAAGGATTAAAATTGTTACACAAAGGCCTGATTGGTCAGAAGGTGCTGGTGATTTTTCTATAGCAGCAGCTTGGACAGTAATTCCGGCTGTAATTCAAATCTCAGGTTTATATTAATGTGCTCGTTTTAAGACATTAGCATTTCTATAGTAACAGCTCATTCACAGGGGTGTGTATGAAAGACACTATATAATCTAAGCCTGATAAAGTGATTAAAGGCATGGTTATTTGACAAGGAAAAACAGATCAATGATACGGTAAACTTTTCAGTTAGCAGATGTTTAATGGTTGGAAGGAGTCTCTGGTTTCAGAGCCATTTGTATCAAATTTTTCCAATGCAAGACAGAGTTTACACTTTCCAGTTTCGCAGTAGTATGACCAGCTTTTTTTGTCTAATTGAACATTAGGAGAGAAAGAGAGAGAGGGAGATCATCTTCCTGTAGCAGCACACCCCCAAGTGGATTCTAGTATGCATCGTCAGTATGACAAGATCAAGATATTTTCCACTATTTATGCCCCAAAACAGCCAGTGTAGTTTGTAGTGTATAGTATTTTCTTTGAGCATTTTTAAAGCTATGACTTATCCACATTCAGTTCAAGCAGTGACCATTTGTGACCATCAGTGACAAGCAACAGCCCCTAGGATGGTAGTCATACCACCAGGCCAACAAACCATAGTTTGTGGAAAAATGAGGATCTGCTAGTGCCTAGAAGTTACGGTTCTACCCAGAGGAACTTCTACAAAACCGCCACCAATGAGTGTAGACTAATTCAGATGCAATAATTTAGCACTGCTCAAATTCCGATTGGCCAAAAAGCGTTGACTAATTTTCTGTAACGGATCCAAGTAGCTCCAAACAATTCAAATGACTGGTTTACATGAACACACTTGCTCCAATATGCAAATGGAAGTGCTGAGGTATGAATAAGACTGTTGTAGCCCCTGGCAAATTGCTGTGGTATTAGACTTCAGGCTACACAGTATTTTAGTAGCACATTACTTGCATAAAGTTCTCATTTGCCTATATTTGTACTTATGCACTGTTCTGCTTGCACCCTCATGCAAGTCTGCAGTTATATAAGCCAATAAAAAACAAACTGAAGTTACAGTATTAAACACAAGTTTAAAGTAAAGTAGTGTCCCCCCATGTTGAGTTCTCCCCTGTGAGGTCATGTTACTTACTGAACTCAGTGTTTACACCCATAGCAAGTACGTATAAAATAAAGAAGAATAAACCAAATAGTTGAGTTTTACATGTGCACATTTTATTGTTTTATGTCAGTGTACAGAGACACCTTGGCTCACAGATTCTTTACCCAATAACCCCAGGAAAGCTCATTCTAATGGGCAAAGCTCTTCCCCTTCCACTGTAGAACAAAACAAATGGACCAAGTTTAAGGCTGAGGTACAAAAACCAAGACATTGTAGAGTACATAATTTACATAATCACTAACAAGGTCATGTATTTCCCACAGTGATGTGGGTGAAGAGGATGGAAAGATGTGAAACATGACGCTAATTGGAATGACTAAAAGAAATGTACATTGAGTCCTCTTTAGGGAAAGCTCCTCCCCCTGTAAGAAAAAGAAACTTCAGAGAAATTCCAGTTTCCTCATCCCAAGGCAGTGCATCATACAGAGCAGAAGCCATGCCCATGTGGTCTTATCTGAGAGGGGAAGGCATGTTGGTCATTTTTCATAAGCCGGCCTCAAGGGCTCGGCAGTGGTGGTTACAGTCCTGTTTAGAAGCACTTCCTGTGGACGATGGATGGGCCGGACTCATCATACTCCTGCTTGCTGATCCACATCTGCTGGAAGGTGGAGAGGGAGGCCAAGATGGAGCCACCAATCCATACAGAGTACTTGCGCTCAGGAGGAGCAATGATCTAGAAGAGAGCACAAATAAGATTAGTGGTTACACCTGATGCACTGGTGGAGGGAGTAGAAAAAAATAAAAATGACCCTTAAGCCATCCTAGAAAAAGGACCCCTACCTTGATCTTCATGGTGGAGGGGGCAAGGGCAGTGATCTCCTTCTGCATACGGTCAGCGATGCCTGGGTACATGGTGGTACCACCGGACAGCACAGTGTTGGCATACAGATCCTTACGGATGTCGACGTCACACTTCATGATGGAGTTGAAGGTGGTCTCATGCATACCACAGGACTCCATACCTGAGGAAGAGAGGAAAGAAGATCAATGAATGCTGAACTAACTTATATTTTCACCAGTAACTGAACTGAACTCCAAAGGGGCAGCGATTTTGAATTAGTCTTTATGCTCACCCAGGAAAGAGGGCTGGAAGAGGGCTTCAGGGCAACGGAAACGCTCGTTTCCGATGGTGATGACCTGTCCGTCAGGCAGCTCGTAGCTCTTCTCCAGGGAGGATGAGGAGGCAGCGGTGCCCATCTCCTGCTCGAAGTCCAGAGCAACATAGCACAGCTTCTCCTTGATGTCACGCACGATCTCACGCTCGGCTGTGGTGGTGAAGCTGTAGCCACGCTCGGTCAGGATCTTCATCAGGTAGTCTGTGAGGTCACGGCCAGCCAGATCCAGACGCAGAATAGCGTGGGGCAGAGCATAACCCTCATAGATGGGCACGGTGTGGGTGACACCATCTCCGGAGTCCATCACGATACCGGTGGTACGACCAGAAGCATACAGAGACAGCACGGCCTGGATGGCGACGTACATGGCAGGTGTGTTGAAGGTCTCGAACATGATCTATGAAGGGACAAACGAAGGATGCTCAAATTTACTCAGCCACAGCGCAAGTCTAAAGTGCAAAGGTGTTTAACATTATGTTTAAGTTACACTAGAATGTGCTTCACACTGTACTTTTGATTGTGCAAGCACTTGAAATGCCAAAGTCACACCAAGGTCATTTGCCTATTAGAGCTTCAACAATGCAAAGTCTCCATCACATCACAACATGCCTCAGGTTACAGCGTTCGTTCAGGGTTAAGTTCTAAAACTCATGGAGGTCATGCTATAGAAAAGTGTGAATATGAACCTGTGGCCTCCAAAGAGAAAGAAAGTTCAGAGTATAGGATGGAAAGCCTGAGAAGGAAGAGAATTAAATAAGACTCAAGATACAGAGATTGGGGACATTTCTGAAATGGCACTTCGTGTACCTGGGTCATCTTCTCCCTGTTGGCTTTGGGGTTCAGGGGGGCCTCTGTAAGGAGGACAGGGTGCTCCTCAGGGGCCACACGCAGCTCATTGTAGAAGGTGTGGTGCCAGATCTTCTCCATGTCATCCCAGTTGGTGACAATACCGTGCTCAATGGGGTACTTCAGGGTCAGGATACCTCTCTTGCTCTGAGCCTCATCTCCCACATAGGAATCCTTCTGGCCCATGCCAACCATCACACCCTACAAGAGAAGACATTTATTAAATACATATTGCTTACATCACTACACAGATTAAGCAAGTAGCTTGCTGACTGCACATCCAAGTCTCCACTTGGGAACAAATCTACAACTTCAATTTTAACCAAGACGCTTACAGTTGAACCTGGATCTTTCAAGGGAACAAATTTGGAGTACAAAGTTAGGTCTAGTGCCTTTGCATCAAACTGTGTTCCTGCATGCAAATGCAAGCCATGCAAATCTGTTAGCACTGGTGAATCCCAGGGGGTGGGGGATTATCAGCCAGAACCCATGGTTTTCAAGGTGGGGCCAGATGCAAGTCACTAACAATAAGGTTATGGTTACCAATCACCACATTATGATTTTAGTAAAAGCAGGAAGTACAGTTAACACATCTGGAGGTTATAAGGTTGTGCTCGTGTTCATAAACAGAAACCTGACTAAAGGAGGTCCCTGAAAATTAATTTACTCAGGAAGAGCTCAAGTCTGAGTACCTCTGGTTTGTAAAATTAATTTTAGCAAAACACCATTAGGTCTTGAAAAAGGTTCACAAAGGAAGGAGGATTTAGGAACCACAAAAACATACCTGATGCCTGGGACGGCCGACAATGGAAGGGAAGACAGCACGAGGAGCATCATCTCCAGCGAAACCGGCTTTGCACATACCAGAGCCATTGTCAACAACCAGGGCAGCGATTTCCTCATCCATGACTGTTTTTAGGAACAAAAATAGGGAAAGTAAGTTACTGAGAAACAGCACACCCACTATTCACATCCAACAAGGAGGAGCCAAGCATCCGCCTTAGAAACGCATACACCCTTTATAAGGACATGTTTGATCACCAGCAGATGGCGCAAAGGCGCAAAGCCCAAAACTGAGCGGTTTGAGACAAAGGAAGTGGCCAGGCAGGCTCGCTATTGCCTTATATGGCAATAAGCTCGACTGGCTCGTGAGCTGCGACCACGCCCCATTTTACACAGCCTCATTATGCGCCATGCTGAATGGACTCCATTATCCATTCCCTCAGCATTAATCATTCACTTGCAGCAAAAAAATAAATAAAAGAAAAAGAGTCTTGTTCTATAGTTAAGATGTTTAAATATATTCCCCAGCATACATCTGCAAATAAGAGACAATAGCTTAATAGTTTAAGCTTTCTAGCTTAAAAAAAAGTGCTGGTTATTATAACCTTTAAGATAGCAGATGTACACCTACTGTTAGTCAGCAGGTCTGTATGATTGGACTAGTTTTAAAGTCAAAATA
>JAQMYM010000010.1:13914645-13925587 GCA_030014255.1 Parauchenoglanis ngamensis
TGAAGAAGAGCGGTCTTGGGTTTATTTCGCTATAATGATCAGCTTGCTATACATTGTACTTATTACTACATTGCTACTTACTACAGAAATGAATCATTTGACCCAAAATACTGATTTAAAAATGATTTTATTGCTTTTGCTAATAACTTGGTTCACAGCAACGGCCTGTTTTACAGAAGTAAACAGCAGAATACCATAACTGACCAATCCGAATCGAGTATTCAAATGAGCCGTGTAATAAATTAGGTTAAAAATGAAAAAATAAAGAATGTTCTATAATTATGACCTAGTAGTTTACCTTAACTGTGGCTGAGACTACGCAAGTTCTGATGCTACGTGTGGAATGTGTACTATGTGTGGAATGGGTGACTGAGGAACATATCAATCTCTAATTGCCTCGGAAACTTGGAAAACGAGAATTGGTTTCTGTAAAGTGTTTACTTTAGTGTTTAATTAACTTTCAATATAAATTTCAACTTGCTGTATATAGGTTCTCACTTATAAGGAATCTGACTTGGCAATTGCTCCACTAATGCGGTCGAAATCCAAACAGAGCAGCGCAATTAGTCAGGTACAGAGAAAATATTAAAACCAGATACATATATATCAGTATTTCCAAGTCTAGGTTTTCTAGAAGCCTTTTTGTGTGCGTATATTTTTACAGCTTCTTCTATTTTTTTGAATAATATGTTGAATAGAGGGCAAGACAAGAAAACTAAGGAAGTTAGAAGGTCAAGATTCATGCTTCATGAAGTAAGTCAAATGTTATGTTTGCATGTACGTTATTAAAGCAAACATGCCATGCCCTTGACAGAATCACATCCTGCATCATACATATTGACTCAGATGGGAAGTCTACTTTCAAACCTGACAGATAATGCCAAGCAGTAAATTATGATAATCAACGAGATTACTGATTCGGCGTCCGTTGACTTGTAATGACGTCACACATATGACTAACAGCAATGCTATATCTCTTTATGAATGGGGATGGGCTCTTCATCAACACTCCCTTTGTACATGTGTGTGTGTGTATATGCATCCAGTATGATAAGTATTCCACAATCAGTTTTGGTATGTTGTGCAGTTTCAGGTTTTTGTGGTATTTGCAGTAAGTGTGTGTGTGTTGGAGTAGGCTGGTATCAGCACACTGCATATCTATATTATAGCAATAGCTGAAGGCCTTTTAAGGATTTTTTTCAAAAAGGGCGAGGCAAAAGAAAAGTCATGAAGCAAATCTGAAATAGGAACCTCCTCTAATCTTCCTCTCTCAAAAACGAAAGAGGAAGTCGGGCTTCCACCCCAAAAAGCTAAAAATGAATACCCACCATTCTGTAAACAGTTCTTTTGTTGTTTTTTTTTTTGACAATCCTTAACCTTATAATCACACTACAATAGTGGACTGACCTTTACATCCTGTGCCTCCTCATGCACACTTCCCAAAAAAAAAACCAGACAAATAAATCCTTGTTTGTGCAGCAGAAGTGGTAAAAAGTACCGAAATTCTTTAATTGATTAGAGTACTCATCTAAATGTAGATTCTGGTAAAAACTAAAGTTCAAATACTATAGTTGTACTAAAAATATAATATAACCTTATTAAAAATATGAAAGCAAAAGTATCAAGATTTACTACAAGTAAAAGATTTTTTGCTGAGCCCTGAGCGTTATAAAACCTCTGGCCATAGAATGCTTGCTGAATGCTAATTGCTAAGCTATTGTAATAAGTACAATGTGCACATAGCATCATCTCATTCTCACTGTCACACCTGTTAACGTTTCGTTTTGGCAGCAGTTTAGACCCTTGGAGCTGTTTAAAGCTAAATTAGATATACGTGTTTGACTTTATAAATATTTGATTATAGAGAAATGAAAAATGCAATAAGGAGCAAGTAGTGACTTTTTTTCCTTTGAAATGTAGGAAGTGAAGCGAGGTGGATCTACTGAGAAAGACCATTGCTTCCACTGCACCTGGAAGTGAAAAAGGGTAAAGTTACTTCTCTAAAGCAGAATGTGAACGATGCAGTCCACAGAACCTACACGGGGGACTTTGAAGGGGACGTGGTCAGGGCAGACAAGCGTCAGGTCATTTCTACAGCGATTTCTATTGCATCAATGTTTATATACATAGTAATACTAACAGTTATATCACCGTGTTGTTGAATGACCGTTTATAGCTGCTATAATGTAAGGGGGAACAGGAGCTAACTCATTTTGTGGTTGTTTCAGCTTTCAACTGAACTATGAATGGATGATGTGTCGTTCATTCATACACAGATACCCAGCCCTGGTCCTGGAGTACACACTGACCTGTACATTTAAGTGTTTCTCCTGCTCAAACACACCCACTTTAACTCAAAAAGACCTGCTAATTAATTAAGTCATTTAATGTTGGGGGGAGCAGCGAAAGTAAAATCTTATGGTCTAGGATCCTGACTGGAGAGCTCTGCCTTCTGAACATTCAATTTCTGTAAAGCTTGGAGGAATCAAAATGGCCAGAAAGTGACTTTAAGTGAGACCCTTTAACTTAAACGGGAACGCGTTTTGCTTTAAAGGTTACTGTCTCTTTAAAAAACATTTAAAAAAAAAAAAAAAAATGCTCAGCTGATGACCATTTATGGAGATTGCTCGGCGGATCACGTGACGCGGAGTGCCGGTGTCACGTGATTCAAGTAAGCGGAAGTCAGAAAGTGAAAATTCATTCTCGACATATTTCGCATGCAATTATTTTTACTACTCTTTTTAATTATTATTATTTTTATACGATCATGGTATACATGCACAGCTAAAAAAAAAAACAATTATGTTTATAGTAGCCACGCGCACACACATGTTTTATACATGTATAAAATATATAACGCAATGCTCGTATGTTCTCTGTGTAACCCATTTGTGATATTTCAGTGTGGTGTTGGGATTAATGCATAGCTCTAGCCTTAAAAGGCAAGAACATGCCACAGATACAGAAAAGGAGAAAAGGACATGCAGGATGACAAGTGATGCCACCTCTGCTCATTAGGTACAGGTGACTGCAAACCCCCTATAAGGCAGAAACTCGGCTGCGGTTTTAGGGCGGGTCCACAGGGATCAATCGCAAGCATCCCAGCCAATAGGAGCGTCCGACAGGTAAACTCGCAGGACTGGCTAAATAAGGCAAAGAGGAAGGATTACTGCCTTGTAAAGAATGAGAACAACACAGCGCCATACACACACACACACACACACACACACACACACACACACACACTGGGGTTTGGAAATGGAAGACTTGCTCAACAAAAATACTTCAGAGTTTCGTCTCTGTTCTGTTTGTAATCCACAAAACTATGAGAGAGAGAGAGAGAGATTATGTTAACTCTCAAAAAGTAGCTGTAAGTCACTTGATGACGTCATAGTCTCATTAGTGTATTCAATGTATGATCATTGTGATCACTGTGATCAGTGCACAACACAGTGCCGGGTAAAATTAAAAGTCTTGACTAAAAGTCATCTAATTTACAAATTCTCTACAATTAACTAAATCCGAAGCTGTTCTATAGGCCATCTAAGGAATGCGTTTTTAAACAATTATGCTAACTAACCAGTTGAACGCCACCTCCATTGTCAACACTATAGCTTAGCCAAATGCTGTTGGTGTTCCACTGGCTTGCTAAGCTCATGTTAATTCTAGCGACAAAACAGACAATGACAACACAAAGTAAAGCATGAAAATATCTGGCTGGCTAGTCTAGCTCACTCGGCTAGCTTGTACATGCACATGGCTTACCATCTTCCACAGTTCAAATGCTATAATATATACATTTTTGATAAGAAAAAAAGGGAAATGTAGCTGTTAGCAGAAAACCGAATTTTTTAAACCGACAGCATACTTATTTACAAACATGCTAACTGGTTAAACTCTCAGTATATTTATTCAGATGTTCATGCTAAAGCACCTCATTCGGTAGCTACTATGATTTTGCGACGTTTTTATAAGTTATAATACCCTCTGATCTAAAGTGTACAGCTGCACAGACCTCCGTTGAGCTAATAAAGCGGTAGAATACTGTAGCTCTCAAAATAGATGAAGGGGAAAGAGTGATGTCAAGCAGACTGGGGCACGGGAATGACGTTACTATACAGATGACCCTAATTCTGAAATTTCTGTCTCATTTATCAGCACAGATTGACTTGGAAATTCATATGAGTCTTAATATTAAACTTTTTTTCTTACTCTCTTAGGCTCTTAATGCATGTGGATGTGAAATGTGAGAATTTAGTAGGTCACCGTGAGAAATCTTAATTTTAGGTCTGTCTCCGGAGACATGAAGCTTTTTTGATTCTGTCCCAGTTACGGACACGAATAAAGCCTGATGAATTAATCCTGTGGAGGCCGTCAGCACTCAGAGATATTGATTACCTGGTTCGGGTGTGTCCGAGTGTGTGCGTTAGACAGTGTGTCTGAAGACGTCTGACCACCGAAACCATAAGCAAAGCTATGAAAGTTAAGGTTAAATTTATGGGCAGGTTTTACGTGTTTGTAAGGGTTTTACACATGTAAGTCTAAGCACGTCATCCTTTTTACAAATGACACAAAATGGAACAAAACGATCAGTTAATGCAAAAAAATTCAACATCCGTGTTGAATTGTCCAATCAGCTGGAAGGTGTTGAATCATTTTCTGTAACAACAGCTCTGATAGTTGTTCAGAAAATCAACAAATCGTTGTATTTATTAACGTGCTCGTTCTAATACATTTTGGTTTCTATAGTAACATGGACATTAAAAACATGTGTGAAGGTTCAAGGTAAAGTGTGTGTGTATCCTGTATGAAGGAGTCTCCAGTGTGAGCGCTGTGTAACAGTCAGAGGTAAAGCTGGAGCTGGGAGCTTTCTCACATCTTCAGGACAGACGAGTTTACACCTTTTGCAGTTTTGACAAGCTGCGTTTTTTGTTTGTTTAGCAAATTGCTGTGGTGTAAGAGGAACGAAACACTCCAGGACGTGCTGTTATAGAAAAATGATCAACTTCAGGGTGGTACCCTTAACTCCGCTCCATCACAGCACTCCACAACAGCGTTCCACCAAGTGCTGTGTTTCTTTCTTAATCAGCACCAGTCAGGTTCGAGACTTCAGCGGAACTGTTACATTCTGCACAGAGTTAAATGGGCTGGTTTTATTATTATTTTTTATTTATTATCTCTTTTGTTTTTTTTTTCTCCTAAAAGCGCCGGAGTGTACACTTTTCTTCTCCTGGCAACTGCTGACGTCAGAAGATAACGGTCTCGATGCGGCTATGCGCGCGCCGGTCAGGTGCTGCGCGCTCACAGGAGCCTACAGATGATACAGCGCGCGCGCACTCGCTTTAGCTTATTCTATTCAGAGACGTAGAAAAAAGAGGAAAGGGGGGAAAGACGCTGCTAAACCATCTCTCTCTCTCTCGCTCTCTGTCTCACACACGCACACGCGCGCGCGCGCACACCAGCACACGGACACGCGCGCACGGACAAAGATAACGGTCACACCCACCCGGACTCCCACCACAATTTCTCAAAATCTCTGAAAGAAAATGGCTTCCGGAGGTTTAGGAGAGAGCCCAGTCATTCAGCTCGGCCTGATCAATGCAGAAGACAAGTATTTGACCGCGGAGGCGTTCGGCTTCAAAGTGAACGCGTGCGCCACATCCATGCGCAAGAAGCAGGTATGGACGCTGGAGCACGCGGACCAGGCGGGAGACTCCAGCTCGGTCCTCCTGCGCAGTCACCTGGGTCGCTACCTGTCGGCCGACAAGGACGGCAACGTGACGGCTGAGTGCGAGCGCCCCTCCCAGGACTGCCGCTTCTGCGTGGTGGCGCACGCGGACGGCCGCTGGTCTCTGCGCTCCGAGGCGCACGGCCGCTACCTGGGAGGCTCCGAGGACCGCGTGCTGTGCTCATCGACCGACGAGAAGTGGTGCGTGCACCTCGCCACCCACCCGCAGGTCAACCTGTACAGCGTGGCGCGCAAGCGCTACCTGCACGCGCACCCCGGGCGTGGCGAGCTCGCGGCGGACCGCGATGCACCCTGGGGCGTGGGCTCCGTGCTCACCCTGGTGTACCGAGACCGCCGCTACCACCTGCAGACCGCCGGCGGCCGCTTCCTCGCGAGCACCGGCGCACTGGTGCCTGAGCCGCGGGACGACACCGGATTCACGCTGGAGTTCCGCGCGGGCACGGTGGCGTTCCGGGACTCCGCGGGGAGGTACCTAGCGCCCTCCGGCCCCAGCGGCGCGGTCAAGGCGGGTAAAAGCGTCCGCGTGGGGAAAGACGAGGTGTTCGTGCTGGAGAGGAGCCGCGGACAGGCAGTGCTCACCGCCAGCAACGACAGGAACGTGTCCACGCGCCAGGGTGCGGCTCTTACACACATCATAAAGTTCCTGTACTCAAGTTTTACAAATATCATCCCTGTCATGCGTGATGTCCACCTCTCTCTCCCTCTCTGTCTCATACTCATGGCCATAATTTTAGGAACACATAAGATGTAAATCACCTCCATAATCAGGATCATTACTGTAATCAAACACACCATCATTCTGTTGCCATTCTGCTAAATAACTTCTTAACCTTTCGACATAAAAAGCCCAAATTAAGCAAAAAAATGATGAAAAAAATGATGCATGAAAATGAAAATTGTTGTAGGTACAGCATTAAATTCTGTGCCATTTTGAGTGTTAGGTACACTAATACAACTGTATATTAAAAAATACCCTCTAACTAAACTGTGCTCCTACAGTTAAATAGCCTCTAGAATGTATATGCCCCGCCCCAAGGGGTGTGTCTTTGGAAGAGGGCGGAGTCACATTGATTTATCAGCCTTATCAGGGGTTACAGTAATCGATTACCAGTGATGTCACCTTAGTAACAGTACGTATGGAAATATATGCCAAAAGAAAGCTTATGATCAGACTTGCATCTGAAATCTCTGTCTGATTGGTTTCAGGCGTGGATCTGTCGGCCAATCAGGACGCAGAGTCGGATCAGGAAGTCTTCCAGATGGAGGTGGACCAGGAGACGAAGCGCTGTGCGTTCAGAGCCTGCAGCGGGAAATACTGGAGTCTGACTCTGAGTGGAGCGATCCAGTGCACCGCGTCTGAAAAGTGAGAAACGAGAAATGCGGCGAGTTTAATATAACAGATTAATTAGCATACGCATATCACAGCCATGTTGAACTCTCAGTTCTGATTGGTCAGATTAACTTATAACAGCAGCTATGTTTACATAACTCCACTTCATCTTGGTTATTTTCCTGTAACAGCACATCCCCTAGTGTGGTCTCTCTTACATTAACCTTATGCTGATCACTGTGCGTTTATTTTAGATCAGCCAGCTGCTTCTTTGAGTTGGAGTGGAAAGGAGCGAAGATCACCCTCAAGGCCACTAACGGCAAATACTTGGCAGCCAAGAAGAATGGCCAGCTGGCAGCCTCCGTGGACTCGGCAGGTGTGTGTGTGTGTGTGAGAACTCCTCCATAAGGTTCCAGCAATAAAACTTCATCAGCAGTGGAGAAGCTTCACATGAGATTATGCAGGTTAACCAGCTCAGTGGGACGGATCTGTAAACAATCGTTAACTAGCCTAAGTCATGCAAATAAATAACATGAAAATGATGTATTTTCATCCCTCATGAATATTGTAAAAACTGATTTTAAAAGAAAAAGTGAAAAAGTATTTTGTGTAAACGTTTTACGTAAAACAGCCTGGCTCTGGAAGCACAGCTGGCGATGTACCATGTTGTGATCGCTGTTGTTTGCGGTAACAGGTGAACAGGAGCAGTTCGTTCTGAAACTCATTAACAGGCCGTTAATAGTTCTGCGTGGCGAAGACGGCTTCATCGGTTGCCGTAAGCAAGGCACCGGAACGCTGGACTCCAACCGTTCTTCCTACGACGTCTTCCAGTTAGAGTATAATAACAACGCTTACTGTCTCCGAGGTAAGGCTTTGCATTTGTTTTGTTTCTTTCTTTCCTCCATGTTGGTTTCTGCTGAGTTTTACTTTACCAGGTGTTTCAAAGTGCTAATGTAAGATAAACCCGCCTTACCCGTCTGTAATACGCGGGCAGAGGCAATCCGAGAATCGTAGTCATGGTTTAATGCAGTGGTCACCACCCCCGATCCTGGAGCGCTACCTCACAGGAGACAGCTCCAGCCATAACCATGCCCACCTGACCATCTGATCACGGCTGGTGACCACTGGTTTACTGCGTAGGGCAATATACACAAAAAAGCGTAATCAATTCTAACTTCGCAAAGAAGAATGGAGACAACATGGTATAAAAATCCAAAATGTTTACGGGCTGAAACACAGAGCAGGTGGGCGGAACCGAAACAAAGTACATGCTAGCAACAATTGTGATCAGAAATTAGCATCTTTTGGCTTCAGTGGTAGTTCATCAGTCTGATGGCAAATCACCCCCCTCTCTCTCTCTCTCTTTTTAGACTCAACAGGGAAGTACTGGATGGTGGAGGCCAACGGTGTCGTCGTGAGCAGCAGCGCCATTCCGGTCTACTTCCTGTTTGAGTTCTGTGATTATAACAGAGTGGCTATTAAGACACAGCAGGGTCTTTATCTGAAGGGAGACCATGCTGGGGTGTTGAAGGCTAATGCACAGGGTATCGCTAATGCTACCCTGTGGGAGTACTAATGCACACACACTGACTGTGAAAACGATTTACCCTACGTTCACACTAGCAAGGTGACAGGTGACTACTCATTTCCTACATAGTTCCTACCTGCAGTCACTTCCCATTTACTGTTTGACGCTAACAAACAACTTAGTCTTATCCAGAGCTTTCATTCAATGAATATAGAGACCGTTGGAAGGTTTGGAAGGAAGTAGCAGAGAGTGTCGGAGCCTCAGGTGTAAGATTGTACTTTTAAATCAAACAGATTTCGTTACATGTACTGTAGCTATATATAGCTGCTACCAGTTCTTAGCCAATGGAGCAACATTAAAAATATGCTAGTCAGGCCACACCCACAAATGACAACAGTATCGTTTACTACGCAACCATAAAAGATAAACAACATGCACCGTTTGTCGCCTGCTAGTGTGAACATACGGTTACTGTCGTCATGTCAACGACACAAGAACCAAGTATACAGATAAGTACAGAAGTAATTGTGACATGAATACAAAGCACAAACTAGCACACATTTAATCTGATAAAAAAAAGCACACTACACAACAAAACCAGACAAACAGCACACTTAGAGATTTCTGTATAAATAACTAGTTCTTATTAGCTTGACGTTGTTTAAAAGCTTATATTGAGCTACGCTACTGGAACACAGTGTAAGAACCCCAGATGTGGAAACGTGAGCATCACGGTTTCAGCCTCCGCTACGTCACTCCAGTTCCTTCTGATTCTAAGGCATCCATCATCTCTGACACGTCTGCCTACAAACTGGAAAACGCTTTAATGGTTTGCTGCTGCGTGAGATTAGCGCTAGCGTGAATCGCTGTAGACGACAGTAAAATGGCCCCCGGGCTGGTCAGGGCTCTGACCGTTTCACTCGTAAGTATTCTGCATGTACGCTATCTGTAATATACGGCGTAAACTTTACGCTAAACTAGGTGCTAGTGCTCCTAAATCTAAGCTTCTACATGAGCGGTGGTCTGAGAAACAGAAAAATGTAGATATTTTGTACAGTATGCGGCTCTGAAACATGACCTCTCAGTTCTGAGTTCAGGTCGGTGCGTCCTTGCTTTTGTTGTTGTCGTATTTTTGGTCCGTTGACGCGTTCCGCACTCACGAGCGAACGTTTGAAAACCTCGTTTTCACGTCCGACGTGTCTCTCAGACCGCCACACAGACACTCGCCACCTGCGCGATGACGTCATAAACCATGACTAGTCCCATCACCTACGTATTAGCAGTGTTAGCAGTATTATTATGAAATTAAGAAGTATTCAAAATCCAAACGCAATGCTTTCTGGGTAACCGATCCTCAGCCAACAACTGTTGGATGATGTTAGCAGCTCGTCTTTCGGAGATGAGGGCTGTGTCCTGAACCAGAAACGTTAACGAGGTAATGAGGTCATGTTTTAAATAGCAGTGCTGAGACGTAGAAAGCCCTACACACACAAACACACCCTTCATTTGTTTAACAGATGCGTGAGGCGTGATACGTGTAGCCTCTTAGGAGAAAGATTCACCCTGAACGACTTGCAAATCAATTTTTATCATCAAAGATTTTTTTTTTTTTTATCATCAAATTTTCCTTCATCTTTCATTGACTAGGTGGTGTAACGGTTTCCTATTGCACACCCTGAGAGTGGCGCAGCGGGGTTTAGCCCTCGCGTCATCTCTAGCTAAAGACGGCGATGCAGCGGAGCTTTAGTGGTTCGGTTTGTCCAGCTCTGAGAGGTATACACACTCTGCTCAAACGGTTATAAACACACCATCACGCCGCTAATAAATTTCGTTTCTGCTAATAAGCCTCAGTGTAACTGCGCTAGCTACAGCAATAACAGCACCAATGTGACGACACACAACAACTCCTTACTGGAATAACAAAAAAATCAGCAGCAACCAAAACACAAATTAGCGCCGGAATGACAAATATTTCACTGTAAAGATATTTAAAGTGTTCCATGAGTGGAGTTTAAACGTTCTTTTAATATGCACTGCCGTGTTTAAAAGCTTTACTCGCGTCTGAATGTAAAGGAGGAAAAGTGATTGGTGCCTTTCTTCTGTAAGAAAGTAGTATAGAAATGCTCTGGAGTTTTCTGTCTTCATGTGCCATTGTAACGTCAAAGACAAATAAAGCTGAGTGTTTGCTAGCATGCAGGAGCTGGGCGTTTTGTTTTAATTAGAGATTCGCATGCTAACCAGACACAACGTTCTCTCTCTCTGTCTGTCTGTGTGTGTGTGTGTGTGTGTGTGTGTGTGTGTGTGTGTGTGTGTGTGTGTGTGTGTGTGTGTGTGT
>JAQMYM010000010.1:13925687-13960762 GCA_030014255.1 Parauchenoglanis ngamensis
CACACACACACACACACACACACACACACACACACACACACACACACACACACACACACACACACACACAGAATTTGGGGGGAATTTGGTCACGTGCTGCCACCTAGTGGCTGCGTCCAGAATTAAACTACATATCCATTCAGAGCCACTGTTAGTGAGGAATCGACTGAGGAGTCGGCTCCTGGAGTCGGATCTTTTAGCTGAACGGCGAGAGCCTCAAGAATTCATGTGTTTGATCTTATTTCTTTCTTTCTTTATTTAAATGACCGTTGCAATAAATTACACTAAAGAAACAAATACACAATACAAGACAAGAAAGGTTTGAATTCAATAAAATGACAAAAAAAAATTAACGTGTAAAAAATAAATGTTGGAAAAAAGCAGAGTGGTGTGTCACGTGCTGCCACCTAGTGGCTGCATCCAGAATTAAACTATAAATCCATTCAGAGCCGCTGTTAGTGAGGAATCGACTGAGGAGTCGGCTCATGGAGTCGGATCTTTTAGCTGAACAGCTACTGATAAATCTGAGATTTATGATCTGTGTTTAAATGCGTCTTGATGACGGATTGATATTAAAAATACTTATTCCAGTTAGAATTCCTACAAATATCTGCTTAGGATTGATTTCAGGACAGTACGTACGTGGAACCGTTACTGTAAAACACCTGCCCTGTCATTTCGTTGATGGTTATTGCCTGAAACACACAACAGCACAACAAAGTGGATTACTTTCCAATAATAGCACATCCTGAAGCGTTTAATTGCTTTACACCACAGCATTTTCTACGACACGCCATTTTTTAACGCGTTTCCACTTGCGAGGCACGGACACTGGAGACTCCTTGATGAGATCATTTGTTTAGCTAAAATGTTGAATTTCACCAAGATCGATGTTGACACTTTGGTACACATTTTAATGAACTGAACCACGGTTTTGATCAGTGTTTACGTCTTCCCTTACGTTGAGTCCGTATCTGAAGATGCTGACCCACTGGAGCCAGGAGAGCCAACTCAGCATGGAGCTCAGATTCACCAGGAAGCCGCCGAACACCGGCGATTTGAGTAAAGACGGGTGTCAAAAGTCAAAGCCGTGCACTAAAATGGCTGACCATCATGAAGACGAAGGGCAGCGTGATGAGAATGTTGGCCATGGCGAAGGAGCTGACGCTGGTGCTGACCAGGAAAGCCAAGCTGACCGCCGCCAGACTCACCAGAGACATGGTCAATGAGAAGCACAGAAAGGCCACGAACATGTCATAGGCGATGGCCGAGAAAACAAAGATTGGTATCAGGCGGTTTGGAATTAAATCCACGAACACTTTAGACAGGAAGTACACAGAGGTTCGGTAATAGCCACTCGAGTTCTCATGCCTGTGAATCACACACACACACACACACACACACACCACTTACTGAGAACTAATTTGGTGAAAGTAACCTGAATCCAGTTATTAAGATGTCACACACACACACACACAAACTCGGTAATGAACAGCTCCACTGCTGACAGGTTCCCAAACACCATGTTGATGATGAGGAAGAAGAACGCGCCGGTTCTACACACACACACACACACTGTTACACTACACTGCCAAAGGTTCTCATGTTAACTTACCATATACCTAGCACACACACAGTTAATACAGAGCAGAGCTGCTGGGATTGCTGTGTCAGGAGTAACACACTCGGGAGCGTGCTGTTATCAGAAACTAATCACCCACAGGGTGGCGTGATGCAACAGGAAGCCAATAACAGCACGTCCTGAAGTGTTTACAGCGCAGTGTGTGGTTATTAAAGAATGCGACGTCATGCTTTTTATCCGTTTATAGTTACACTTAATGTTTCTGAACATGAATCAGCAGCTCCTGACCAATCAGAATCCAGAACTGGAAAGCGCTATGGTGCGTCCTGTGCTACTGATACTCAACGAGTGAACGATGAAAGCTATCTCTCTACTGATGGATTGATGGATGTATTCCTCCACAGGACAGACGGATGGGCGTTCAGCTGTTCTGCAGGGTCTCAGGTAGCATGTGAGGCATCTGAAAGTAAATGAATCCCACCATCACGCCAAACAGGATGTTCAGCAGCACCTGAACGAAGGGGGTCTGAGGATTCCTCGACAAGTTCAGCACCGTCCTCCGGGACATGATGTTTAACTGAACACACACACACACACACACACACACACACGGCAGATAATTCATTTATGATTTTATAGACTCCAGCGCAACATGTGGTCATTTCAGATAAAGGACAGTATCAGTTAATGATTCATTTACCTCACAACACACACACCTGATAGAAGAACGGTGTTACGTAAGCTGGTGATGATCTTTTCGCCGTGATTGTACAGTCAGACGAGACTGTGACCTGCTTCGGCTCCCCTGTGGGCGCAGCACAATCCCGAGAGTCTCTGTAAAGCTGCGCCAGCGGTTTATCTTTCAGAAAACAACACAGCAGAAAGTCTAGATATGAT
The DNA here is from genome assembly GCA_030014255.1 of Parauchenoglanis ngamensis. Taxonomy (NCBI): domain Eukaryota; kingdom Metazoa; phylum Chordata; class Actinopteri; order Siluriformes; family Auchenoglanididae; genus Parauchenoglanis; species Parauchenoglanis ngamensis. The sequence continues at coordinate 13,928,167 of JAQMYM010000010.1, forward strand.
CTGAAACTTCTTTTAACATAGCGCTTGCATGTAGTCGTGCACTGAAACATTACATAACGGCATAACGGTAAAGAAAGCAGCTATGTGAACTTCACTGGTCAAAAATATCTCAGAGCAAAACCAGACAACTGTAAGCTGGGAGAAGTCTGATTTTTAATGGAACGTTGAAATGATGTAATTCCTGCCTCAGATATTTCTCTCTTCCTTAAAAACGGAATAAACTCTGAATAAAACGTGGAGTTCGCTGTGTGAAAGAGCTCTCTCAGAGCCGCGGGTTGCACATCACGCTCCAGTCCTTCTCGGCTAGTTTAGCTAGTTATGTCAGCTAGTTAACCTCCCAGACACTGTAACATCCTTAAAAGTGTAACATTGAAGCTGGAAATGTCATTTATAGTCGGTGCTACACAACTCAAACACCTTAAAATGAACGATGTCGCAAAATTGTTTTTAACTATGAAAAAGTTCAAGCTGAGATGAGTCGCTGTTCCGAAGTGACAACCTTGTCATCCACCAAGAGCTGACCCGATCGTAAACCCCGAGGATCCTTCCTGAGTTTGAAAGAACTTTAAACTTACGAGGTTTTGCTGCTTCCTGTTGCTCCCATGATGGCGTTCAGTCCGGTCTTCATGATGCCACTAAATAATAGCACAATAATTTTGATTGAAAGTATAAACGGAGGCGTTGGTAGTGCTGTGATTGGCCAGCAGGTTGTGAGTTCAAGTCCGACATTCTCAGCTGTACGCTTGCATTCACATGTAAGTCGTTTTGAGTCAAATGAATACGTATGTAAACGAGCAAAAATGACCTGAATTCATCAAAGCACAACTGAAATATAAACTGCCATTTAATGCCAGAGAATGAGCCGGTAATGAGTGATTGTTTACACCTGATTGTTTTCCTCTTTCAGTCTGCCAGACGCTTTTCTGTTTGTGTAACAAGAAGAAAGAGAATAATGAACGAATCAGCTCTGCTTTCCTGAGACCCCTCCCTCCAGCGTCCTCAGCCCTTCCCAACCTACCACACGTTTTACTCACGTACCTGACAAGTAAGCGTGCATTTATACATTATTTTCTTGCACTACATTTGATTATTTGTATTCATTTGGACATGTATCTTTTCAGTGCTTAAAATAAATGTTCATATCTAGATCAAGATGTAAACTGGAAGTGGGTGTGGCATAGCCTGGAATTTCACCTCCCGGACTTCCTCTCACTCGAGTTTATCAGCGATCTCAACCTGAAGCCGTGTGGAAGTTTCCGGAAAGCTTTCTATCAAATGTGACTAAATAAGATAGGGAAGTATGCATCAGAACAGTCACGTCTTTCACAATTTTTTGTGCAATTTGATTTTTGATTTTCCAGCAATATTTACTTTTAATTACGATACAGGACATTCTTTTTAAAATGACCAAAAAATAAACATGCAATGAAGACACATGTTAATATTTTTTTTAATATTTCAATTATTATTTTTGGAGACCTCGGAAAGAAAAACAGAGGATGTGGAGAGCAAGAAGGGTTTCCTGTCGGTTTGATCCAAGCAGTCAAGTCAGATGTCAGTAAAAGCCATGGCCGCTGTGTGAACTGGTCAAAGTCCTTCTAAAGTTATGCGTGTGTGTGTGTGTGTGTGTGTGTGTGTGTGTGTATCAAACATTATATTACATTACTGTTCCAAAACATCATGTAATCCAAAGGGAATCATGCAGGAGGTGATAACGCCTGATCTGTGTAATAGGACTGAAGCAGACGGTACGTGCAGACAGCAGGGGTTAGGGTGGGAGTGTTGGTGTTATTATTTGTTCAGACTGAATAATCTCTCTTGCTTTTAGTGAGAATCTGAAGTTGGGGTTGTAGCTCCCTCGCCTGGTGAAAATATTACTCTGTATTACAGCACTTTAGTGTCCACACACCACGCTATATAACTAAATAAACCCTAAGTGTGTGTAATAAGTGTGTGTGTATGTGCAATAACTACTATACAAGTTATCTAACACTCAGAACAGTGCAATAATTCAGAATGCGGAATAACTGATAACCGTGTGTGTGCAATGGCGTGCAATAGGTTTGGCTGGGGAGGGCTGAATGGAAGTGTGTGCAATGTTCCGTGTGTATTATGTTGAATACACACGTGGGGGCGGTTGGGAGGTCATGAGGAAAGTCTTGGTGTCTGCCTTGGAGATGCAGTTACTCTTTCGTTATCCTTGATAATGACAGTACACCTTCCTGTCTTGCTCCAAGTGTTTCCCGGGATACACTCCGGATCCAGACCCTGAGCAGGATAAAGCACTTCCTGAAGATGAGGTTGAAGTATTTGTATTTGACGATATAGACGCACAGATCGATATCAGCATTTTGTGTCTTGTCGTTTCCATTTAGAAATCAATCCTGACATCAGATGTAAGTTTTGCTATCCTTTTGTGAACTTAATTATGCAGATAATTACACCTAAGTCTGAACCTTAATCTCAGGAACCAAAAGGAACCGTTTTGGTTCTTTTCTTTCGTTATTTTAAATAAAACATGCCTTAAAAAAGGCCTGAAAGGGGAAGACTTTCAGACATTTGGTGTTCACTAAAATATAAACACACACACACACACACCGGGCCCAAAGAGAGAACACTCTCAAATGATTTATTTCACATATATGTCATTTCACAATATTCAGGTTTGAAACTTTGCACAATCGAAAAATGATTAACATTTTCTCTTTTTACACACACAAAATTGATCAGTATCGCGGTATTAGTCTTGGTATTATTAGTTCAATAAAAAAAATCGTCCAACCCTGGTATGTGTTGCCAAATGTTGCCGTTTTCATCAGCGCTGAGATAAGGCCCGCCCACACCCGACTACCGGCGAATGAGAGTCGGATCTGGGTGTTCAGTGGGCGGGACTCGGACGCTGCCTTGTTTTCATGGATGTTGTGCTAAGCCACGCCCTCTTCCGAATGTTGGCGAATTAGAGTCCGCGACGGTGCTAAAGGCGGGGCTTAGAGGTTGCTCGCGTTTATTATACCACGCCCGAATGTGAGTATTAGCGAATCAGAGTCGGTTGAGACATAATAAGGCGGGGCTTAAAGTGTAACTTGTTTTCATGAGCGCTCGTCTCGCCTGCGCGTCGCCGTTTTGTTTTGTCAACCGGTGGACTTCATGCGCCATGCAGCCGCAGGTCTGAAGGGGGGCTAACGCTAACAGCTGTGGATCAGGCCGCGGCGGGAGTCAGGGGTTCGCTTCGGAATAAATATTAAAATATTAGCTGACATACAAAAGAATAGTCGGTGAATAGTTATGGAGGAGAAGAAGGAGGAGGGCGAAGCGGAGATCCAGGAGCACGGACCCGAGCACTGGTTCTCCAAATGGGAGCGGCAGTGCCTGGCTGAGGCCGAGCAGGACGAGCCGAGCGAGGAGGAGCCGGAGCAGAGCCGGCAGAAGCTGTGGCACCTCTTCCAGAACTCCGCCACGGCGGTCGCGCAGCTTTACAAAGGTCCGCGTACCAATCCGTACAGGAAGGACCCGAGCGCGAGCCGTCAGCGCTGATCTTTGCATGCTAGGCTAACCGGGATGCGACTTAGCTTGCTAGCTAAACAAAGGGCATTAGGCTTGGGTAGCTTCCCCGGGTAACTTCCAACAACCCGGCGAGACAAAAGCGCTTTTTCGACTCCTAACGAGCCACACGTTCCGCTCAGACCTGCTCTTACTCCGCCGTCTGTCCACACCGAAGGTCGCTCGCTAGTCTGTAAAGCCCTACCCTGTAACGTTATCTTATGCTGGCTAGCTAGCTTTTATGCTAAAACCTTCGCTAGCGAGGCAGCTTGATTATTGGCAGACTCTCGGCTGGGACGGGTTTTCTTCCTGCTCCCCGGAGCCCGGTGTGTTTACAATGTCCCCTCTGGCAGTCACACCAACCAGTCATGGACGATTTCAAGCGTTTTTTGTTTGTTTTTGACGACTATCATTTGGTGAAACAAAATGGCGAAGTCCTGGGAGGAGTTCCTCTGGGTGAAAATAACTTGAGACAATTTATAGCCGAAAGCCTGTCTGTTTTCACATCTCCTTCTCCTCATTCCGAGCCGGAACACTCGCGATGTGTCCGCTCGCCTGTGCGCGCGGTGTAGAAGAGAAATCCGCCTCATGTCAAAGAAGCACTGGATTAAAAAATGCAAAGAAACAAAATGGCGAAGGAAGGTTTATAGGCAGCCAGCTGAGTTATTACGGTTTGTGCTGGAGTTGTGATTGTGGGTCAGTCCGGTTTCCGAGTTTTAGTCGTTATTTGGTCTTGTTCTGTATTTGATGGTGATCCATTTACTACTTTATAAGCTTTATATTGACCTCCTGACGAGCTGTTTGTCCGTCCAAGGCGACTTGTTTTGCTATCCTGAAATCTGATCAAAACTAAACTCCTACTGCTACAAAATGGCGTCGTGCTTCTAGATATCAAATCTAATCCTTACAGTTTTGTCATTATTACCTGGTGAACGTGTACATTTGGGTCAGAGCGGGTTTATTGTGCGCAAGGGGAACTTTTTGTTGGTGTTTGAGAGCATTTCCTTCGGGCCTTTGTGTGTGAGAGGCGCTGTGGCCCGGCCGTGTCCCTAACCGCGCGCGGCTCCTTACACCACCGCACTACTCACGCGCACACTCACACGCACACGCGCGCACTGTCTAGGGCACTAGCTGTCCAGCTGGGGGGTATTTGGGATTTAGCACTTCAACTGAACGTTTGCATTAACAGACAGAGGAAGTGATGACATGATGTTTCTGGGAAATGTAAAGAACTTCCTGTCGTTTTCTGCTTCCTTACAGATCGAGTGTGTCAGCAGCAGGGGCTTTCTCTCTGGGTCCCGTTCCAGAACGCCGCCACCGCCGTCACCAACCTTTATAGAGGTACGTTGGGTTGAAAACGACGTCAAATCTGGACATGTCACGGTATAAAGCGAAGCCGCGTACGGGTCACAGCGTAAGAGAATCCTTTGGTCATGAGTCGAGAAGGCTGATCTTGGGACGCGAAGTGGACGACGCCGGAATTTTGTGTTCGGATATCAAGACCTGCTGATGCTTACTCTGTTTTTGACTATGAGCTCGGTTTCACAAGTACGCACAAGCAGTCCGCGGTACCGGATAAGACTACGAACGTCACTAAAATGATTGACATGTGTTTAGGAATTTTGAGCCCTTCTGTGTTAATTGTCCCTCTGGAAGCCCCGCCCCTTTCCCGCTAGTAATGAAGTTCCTCCCTGGGACGGTTTTACCAACTGTACACGTTCCTTCCCTGCTTACAGAGTGCCGTGGCGTCGACGTCGGAGTCGCTCCCAGCAGCGGCGGCGAACATGGCAGCGCTTTCCCTTTAATGAGCGGCACAGGAAAAGGGACACCGTGTCGAGTCTGTCAAATGAGGTGTAATCCGTCAGCCTGCACGGGACTGGGCTAACGTCGCACACGTCTATAGTTAACGCCAGTTCTGCGTATTTGCATAGCTGTAGTCGATCGCATGCAAACGTGCGCAAAGGTTCTATTAGATTTCTCACAATCGCACCTTTTCACCCCTGTGCGAGACGCCACGTGGGATGCTGCACGCGTCGCGGTACTTTTGCGAGTGTTGACCGAGCTTTACAGAGCGCCGCTTGGTCTCTCGGATCGCCGTGCGGACGTGGACGGAGAGAGAAGTGTGTTTGGGTGTATGGGCGGCGTTCGGTGACGCAACATGTCCCCTGGCTGCTGTTTTCGTAAACGCGCGTGTGTGTGCGCTGACAGGTTACTGTAAACGCAAGTCTTCAATCCGGGCAGAGTTTGGCTCCTGAGCTCGAGGTTGAATTTTCATGACGTTTGAATTTTAACCGACGCCTCTGCGCTTGGTTCACTTCCTGTTCCAGGCGCAGCAGGTGTATATTATTGTGCTGGCTGACGCTCAGTGGTGGAGCGCTAGGCTTTACGTCGGTGAGGGGGCGGCGTTTACAGCTCAGTGACTCCGCCTCTGCCGGTGATGTTCCTGTCGTCCACAAGCTGCTGTTTAATTCTGCTGCGCATACATGTGACTCCAAATATCCGGTATCGGTTTTTAAGTTACTGCATCATTCGCAACTCCCCACCTGTTATTAAATGTGCATTACGTCTGCTGACGCAAGCCATCGTCGCTAAACTAACCAAACGCGCATCAGGTTTATTTTGGGTTAATTAGCTAGCTAACCATCTGCAGCATTGTGTGGCGAGGTTAAATAAAGCCGCTGTTTCCTGATTCGACAGCGGCAGGTTTATTGTTGGTACCGAGTTCCACATTGTGTGTGTGTGTGTGTGTGTGTGTGTTAACGCTCACTCGTGTCAGTGTGTCAGGTTTCCCAGCTTATTAGAAAACGTCTCCTGCCACTTTGTGCCGGACGAGTCATTAGTCTGAGAGATGAACGGTTCCTCGCTGGTCAGTGAAGCTTTTTGACTCCGATAGTTTATAAGCAGCTTTTTTAGCGTTTATGAATCCGATGTCGTAAAATTTTCTTACCGTAACACCATCTACACAGTATACGCCTCCATCCTGCCCTTGGCTCACACTGAATCGGAATCCAAAAAGAGTCTGTCACTGACGTTGTGAGTCGACTCCGGAGTCGACTCCGCCCATCGCAAATGATTCTCCACGAATCGTGAAAGAAAACGCCACGAGTTCTAAAACTGAAAAACGACAAACTCGGATATGTATTTGTGGACTGACGAAGTGGTTCTGCTGCTTGCGGGGTGGCGCCGGTCTGATCCCTAACCTCCGCTCGCGGTGCAGAAATTAGAGTGGCGAGTTTCCAGACGTTACACCTGTTACACACGCGCGGTTAACTCTTTGTTTTCTCCCGTGCAGAGAGCGTGGAGGCGCACCAGCGCAGCTACGAGCTCGGTATTCAGATCGGACATCAGCGGCGCAACAAGGACGTGCTCGCCTGGGTGAAGAAGAGGAGGCGGACCATCCGGCGCGAGGACCTCATCAGCTTCCTGTGTGGCAAAGCCCCTCCCCCGCGGAGCTCCCGGGCTCCGCCCAGAATCACCATGGCGCAGTCCTCGGAGACAAGCTCGTCCGTCGAGACGGACCTGCAGCCGTTTAGGGAGGCCATCGCGCTGCACGGTACGTTTTTGCCTTCAACTCAACACATCTTCATGTCTGTTACTCAGTGTGACTCTAATGTAATGGAGGTGTGTGTGTGCGTGCGTGTGTGCTCCAGGCCTGAGCGGTGCCATGGCGAGTATAAGCATGCGCTCCGGAGCGCCGGGATCGCCCACACACCTGAGCGCTGGCTCCACCCCCGGGCGGCGTAGGAACGGCCTCCACGACGTCGACCTGAACACCTTCATCGCCGAGGAGATGGCGCTCCACCTGGACAACGGCACCCGCAAGCGGAGCTCCGCCCAGTGCAGTGATGTCATCACAGACTCGCCCACCCACAAACGCAATAGGATGATCTGAGCCGTCTCGAGTCGACACGAAGAAAAGGAACCGCGAAGATTACGAGAAATCAAACGAACTAAAAAGCCACTTGTCAGTCATCCTCCCATCTTTACTCCGAACGGGGAAACCTCGCGGCGGTCCGGCGCTTTCCTCCAGTCGATCGAAAGAACCGAGCGGGAGGCGGAGCTCAACGCAAAGTGCCCTTCCATGCGATTATGTCAACACTCACACACACACTCACACCCCTTTTATTCACTTTTCAGTTTGCGTCGAATGTCAGAGCGTAGACGACGTGAAACTCGTGTGTGTGTGTGTGTGTGTGTGTGAGAGAGTGGTGGTATGAATGTAAGGGCGTGGTTTTGGTCTGGAGTGTGTGTGTGTGTGTGTGTGTGTGTGTGTGTGTGTGTGTGTGTGTGTGTGTGTGTGTGAGTGAGAGAGATGCCTGCCTCCTCCGAACAGCGCCAGTCACTGCCCCAGCTCAGCTACCACACTGCGGCTTAAAGACAAACAAGTGTTTATTATTGTTATTATTATTATTATTTTAAATATTATTTACAATGTTATTTGTATTTTATTTTATTTCTCGCCTTTTTTAGCTGCTCAAGAAGCAGGCCCAAGTGCTCCAAACGCAGTACTTACTCTGTCGACCCCCAATCACTTTTTTTTTTTTTTTTTTTTTTTAATTATTTTTTTATTTTACTTCGACTGTGAAGTTCTCCTCCTCATTCTGTACCCTACCGCTCGTCCTCCTCTCGCTCCCTCCTCCTCCTCCTCCTCCTCCTCCTCAGCACATCTCCGGTCGGTGTAACATTATGAAATGTAAATAACAGTAGGTGCTGACATAGACTTGTGGTACATATTGTAAAAAAGAGCTGTGCAGAGACCATTGAATTGTTAATGTACAATAATGATTCTTGCATTAAAGAAATGAAGCTTTTAACAAACCCCGCTTTCTGTGCTTTCACACCAATCAGAAAGGCTCATGGGAGATTTATGGATCTCTCGCACAGGGTTGATTTTTATTTCACTAACGTCTTTATACCCTGGTGCCGGGGAAGCGTGCGAGCGCGGGAGAATGTAGTATTTATTAAAGCGACGCCGGGATCTGAAGCCGACACTCGTTCCGTTCTGGCTGTAAGATAAATCATGTTTATATTAATGCGCTCGCTGTAAAACTTCAGCGTTTCTATAGTAACGGCACCTTCAGTGGGGTTGCTACAGAAAAAGAGACTTTTTTGAAAAATTTTTTTTATTTTTTTTAATTTATAAAAATGCACTAAAGATAAACGTACATAACCACTGATGTGAAGTTTTCCGTACGGAGATGAGCGCGTCGCCGCTCTGTGTTGTCGTCAGGAGCGAACGATGTTAGTCACTACAGCGCGAGAACATGAGCTAATGAGTGTGTGTAGCTACTCAAATGTAAGCCGATGACTCTTTACAGCCTCTATAATGGCAGCGAGTGACATTTTATAGCTAATATAAGTGATAAATAACCCGTTTTTAGCTATAAATGGATAAAAAGTATGAAGTGTTTATTATTAAAGTAACATTTTTGTATAAAATGTCTGAATAACGAGGATCACCGCCCCGCTGCTGATTATTTTCCCAGAACAGCACACCTCGAGTGGGGATTATTTTTTTTCCCTTGTTGCCTCTTGACCATTAAATCTTGGTTGTTGTTTAAAAGCTTAAAGAACAGCAGACAAACAAAACGGAGACATAAAATAGTGAAATACAGCCGTTTTTGGAGGTTAAATGTCTCCGCGTCTTTAGGTCGCGTTTAATCGCTGTAATATCCGAAAGATTAAAATAACGCAAAGCTGAATATCTAAACGCTTCGACTTCCATTTAAAAGTTTCACGGACAATTACGTGGACGATAAAACCTCCAGCTTACCGTCAATTAACGTCGCTTATTTCCATGATTCGCTCCGTTAATTATAACTAATCGGACGGCGCCAGCTGGAGGACATAACGGGGGAAATGGGACGATAAGAGGTGTTGTGAATACTGATGAGGACGCCGCTGTGTCCTACGGCGTCCAGTCCGGCTTCATGGACGCAGGAAAGCAGGGGTGATCTTTGTTTCCTACTTAATATCTGAAATGGGTCTCAAGTTCACACGATGTGTGTATATATTTGAATCATGTCGCAGATGCTCCGCCCCCTTCTGTGGAAAAAAAACGATGTGTGACGCTTGGTGTCCTCTTCTAGCACGGTGTCTGCAAACATTTTATATTTATTAGCGAACGATGCATCATATTTTCATCCTAACCGGAAGCTGCTCAGGGTCGAGGGCAAGGCAAGCCGGTACTACAGGACGTTTGTCCCGCCTTCATGTGTGCAGATCGATCAGCTGAGCGCTTGGTGGATTTATATGGAATTATCGCCGATTTTGGAATTGATCCGAACTGGGTCGAGGTCAAAATGTCTGAAGTTGTGTTCCTGTATCTCAGTTGTTCTGTAATCGCGTCCTTCCTGTTGGTCACACAGAGACGATGATATTGTGTCCGCGATCAGCCCCATTTCCTGGCTGCATGATTTCTGCGACGTCTTTCCGTACAAGAGAAAAATCATGTTGGTTCAATTTCTCTGGAAAAAAAAAAAAAGGGCATTTGTATGGACTTATCCGGAACTCATTACATTTTGGCACTGAACCAAACACAATTTAAGCGCATTCGAGGCGTACACATTCGCAAAGACGAATTAGCCTTGGCATTATTATTATTATTTGAGCATCATTTTTATGGAATAAGAATGTGGTTTATTGAATGAATCCCTTTTTTTCTGAGACCAGACACTCCAATTTATTTCCAAATTCAATTCCCCTCCTTAAGGAACTGCAGCTGAAGGATTTATTTATGCCGAGCAGAAGTTTCAATTAAAGTTTAAATCAAAGGGAACCCTGGGTATAACTGGCTTACAGCTAACTCTCAGTCTCGCGCTCAGTGAATGCTAATGGATGCCATGAATCTGCACAAATCCTCCCATTTCACCAAAAAAAAAACCATGTACGACTGTAAGAAATGGTACGAGGCGTCTGAAAGGCCGCGCTTCCGGAAGGAATTCTTCTATCGCTGAGTTTCTGGAACAGGTCAGCGCTGTCGATCTCCAGGGGAGACGCCGGGTCTTCATTGAATTCCCTGAATGCTCTTTTACAGTGCAGGAGCACAGAAGAAAAACGAGTTTCTAACATCTTTATCTCCAATGCAATTGCAAAATGTAATGTTGTGGAACACCCTCAAGACGAGTTCCTGTTCACATGCGGATTAAACCCAGCCCTGAGAGCAGCGTCCCTAATGGCGTGAAGCGTGGTGCTGTGAGGGAAACGGGAAACTGCTCAGGGTTGGGGCAAAGTGGATGGCAAGGCAATCCAATACTGCAGGAAGCTTGTCCAGCCTTAAGGCTTCCAATCGGTGTAGCAGATGTGTGAAGCCACGCCCACTCCACAGATATCTGGAGTATTAGACGGGTTCACCATTAGCATGGCGAGATCTTCTTCAGAAACTCATTGTTCATAGCTGAACGCTCGTCAGGACGTGAGAGATGGAGCACCGCCGAAGTTCTTGGAAGAATTCTGAAGAATTTTTGGACGAGGAAATAAGTCTGGATAAAATAAATTACTCAACAGCTTGCGCTGTTCAGTCATTGAAGACGGTCCAAACACATGGCAGCGCACCAACCAGAGCTGTTCCGCAGACTGACTCATCCTCTATTCCTGCCTGCTCTACTTATTTACTTCTCTCAGTCGCATTGATTACATTTCATTTCAGACTTGTAATGCTTCAATGCTTTCGCATTCGCGTCAACAGTTCACTTCCTCTATTAACCTTTGGTCCACTAACGAGCGTGGCTGCCCGATAACGAACAGAAAGACCTTCCAGAGTCAACAGTTCTCAGGGGAGCAACGTTATTCTTCAACCTTAAATTCCTCACTGACGTGCGAGTGCTAACGACAAAACAGCTTTATTCCCACGTGCTAGCTAGCTGGATGCTAACTGCTGGGAGCTAGCCATTACTACACAAATACAAATATGATTAGAGAGGAAAAAAAGTATGTCGTAATTAACAAAATAATACTTGATGTATTAAAACTTTTTAAACATCGGCTTGTTTTTAAGCGTGCCTTTGATCGCCGATTGAAATGAGGCTTTGTCTATTAAAATGTGTAAATTTGCACGTCTTTGTATGAATAAAAATGTGTGTATTCAGGTTCATAAGATATAATAAGGGTTATTAAGGAAATTGGTGTGTATATCACAATAACACAAATGTCAGGAAACAAGCCTTTTCAGGGATGTATAACAAGTGGGCGGAGCTGAAAGGGTCGCTATGTTTATCTAAAATTGTGTGTGCTTACGAGACAATGTCCAGGAGTTAAACACTGCGCCACGGGGTTCATTTAACCACGCTTACCGTCGTACCCAGCGTTCAGTACTTGATTGAAGTCTGGAAGAATAGCAATAAGCATGTCTACATATCTCTTTCGGTACATGGTGTACATTGGAGAAGCAGGAATCCATGTAAACAGCCTAAAGCCTCTTTCTCTTATATTGAACGTCCTGTTTGATTTGTGTTCTGCTTTATGGATTGACTCTCAGAATTGGGTCTGGCTCTGAAAGGAAGTGAGCAGCTGCTTTAAAAAGGCTGCAGGGAACGCTTTCCACAGAAGCTGGAAAAGATAGGCCTAGAAAAAAGCCCACGTATTGCTCAGCCTAAAGGCTCGATGTGATGCGGAGCGGAGATATCGGCTTCATTTTCACCTCCGAGGGGTTTGCGGTCACAGCGCTTGCTCTGTTAAAGCCTCTGGCGAATGATACCACACTGTGTAATCGCTAGAATTGGTCAGGATGCATTTCATGATCTTATCAGAGCGCTGAATTTCAGATTCCCGCTCGCTAATTCATTTCTTTGCTGCTGGTCTTCCAAAGCCCACTGGGAAAATCTTGGCGGTTTGGAAACCGTCCACAGGGACCAGTTAATCACGCGCTGCATAAGAGTCGAGATGATCCTGAAACGTGTTTGTGCTGAAATGTGTGTGATGTGTTTATTTGGCGCTAAATGGTCGGTGCTGTATTCCTCTGAGAAGCTAGCGGTTTCTGTCGGCGCTGTGATGTCACAGGGCTCCGCTGTTAGCGGTTTTGTTACCATCTCAGACATAAGTGCTGAAGATCAAAGGTAGCTAAAAACGAAACTTTTCATTTTCCAGCGTGGCTGGTTAACGATAAGTCGATGTAAGGACGACGGACTCGGTATGCAACGTGGCTATATGTTACGGCGGATGACGTGCGTGAAAGTGTTTGAGCAGAGTGTGCAGATGAGAAAATGAGAGAACTGAAGAGATTAAAGGACTAAAGTGCCGCTGCATCGCTCTCTTTAAGTAGAGGTGAAGCAAAGGATAAACACCGCTGACGCCTCTATCAGCACCGGCATTGTGGGTAATGTAGGAAACTACATTATGTTAATTATAAAGATTAATATACAAGCCGTTCACGGTGAATTTACTCCTCATCCCTCTGCAAAGAGATCACCATAGCAACACGTTACATATCTGGTGGTACGATGTGTCTGTCCCATGATGCAACACGGTGTGGCCTCTTTCAGCAGAAAGCAGCTCATTAAAAGCAAATTTGTCGGCTTGCCACTAGGGGGCAGCAGTGTCCAACAGAAAGCCTCTTTCAAATCAATTCCGAGCTCAAAGGCTTTCACTCAAATGCCCTCTGTAGACACAGGGACCATTTAAATCAGACTGTGTTTTCACATTTGTGAGGTCGGAGCGGGCACGAAGTGAACCTGATGCTGTTTGACGTTGTATGAACACAGGAAGAAAGAGACGAGAAAGCCGGAGAGATGGAAAGATGGCTAGAGAACCGGAAAAGCCAAAAATCTGTGCGGGAAGGATGAGCCAGAATGCACTCAGTGAGGACAAATCACAAACACCAAGGCTAGATGAGTGGGAAGAGAGAAAGAGAGAGAGAGGAGAGAGAGAGAGAGAGAGGTAGAACTGTAGAGAAAGGATGAAAAAGAAGGCCAGGGATGAGAATTACGTAAACATGTCTATGTGAAATCTCGAGATAGTGGAGACGTCATAAACCTGTATTTTATTTTATTATACACCAGGAAACACATCTGTACCTTCAGTAGCCAGTGACCGCCATTGCTCACGCACACACACACCAGACCTTTGTCTTTTGCGTTTAAGATGCAGATCATTTCTACACACTGTAACATCAACGCTAACACACTTGATTTAAAAGAATTAAAATCATTTGCTCTGCCACAGCTCGGTGAGGGCTCACGGGAGCACACTAATCCGCTCGCAATGTGCTTGGTGGATTTGGAGAAGGTTTATGATCGTGTGTCTTGATGTTTGTTGTAGGAGGCACTGCAGGAGGAGGTACGCGGTTACATTGTGCGCACTCTTACAGCGGTCTCAGACTTCATCATGGGTTTGTGGTAATTATTAGACGGTGATGAAAATCAGCACCTTCTAGTCCTTACCCATGGTGGAGGAGATTAAGGATCTTAGGATGAGTGAGGAATAAAGAAAGCATGAGATCAGTTTGAACAAACGGATCAGGTTGGTGATACGGCGCCGCAGCTGATATTGCCGTTCGAGGTCGTGTAAGCAAGAAACATAAGAGAATAAGTCCAGGAGGTAGAAATGAAGTTCCTCCACAGAGTTGCTGGAGGAGTTTGGGATTGGAGTAGAACTGAATCATGAGGAGACGTCTGAGGTGGGTTGGATAACGATGTTCCTGGTCTGTTCCTGGTAGACCTATTATCATTCACGTTCCACTAGATGGAGACCCTGGAGCAGGCCTGGAACCTGCTGGAGATGCAGCGGTGCTGAGCTAGTGAAAAGAAGGTGGCAGGTTTGAAGAACTCCACTACCTACCTGCCCTCTTTCCCATCCATCTTATTCCTTCACAGAGCTATCATGTGTGTTCTCCACAGCATGCGATGTGCATCGTTTTCATTCAGTGAGCCCTTTGGATGGGGGGTGGAGTCATACTGCAAGAGACCACGCCCATCACAGGATGAAAGTGCTGAACTTTGGCTGGTTTGGAGGAACGCAAAAAAAAAAACCCCAATCATGCCAGAGGACAATAATAAATAAATAAATGCCGCTGTTTTTTCCTTTAGTTTTCATTCAAGCTGTCGGTCTGTCAGCTGTTCATCATTAAAGCGTCTAAAACAAGCACGTAAACAGATTCTTTGATAGACAAAGTAGGACGTTTGATAATGAGTATTTTTAGTAATATAAAAGCGTGATGTTTTTGGCATCAGTGCAGTAGGAATAAAGACACACCTGTTGGAAAATGAGAAGTGGCGTAAAGAGGAAGCTTCACAGGTTTCACTTTCCCAAACTGCAGTATGGCCTGTGTGTTGGATTCTTAGGGAGCTTTTTTTCCTCCCTCAGTGTGAATTGCTTTTTTATCTGGCACGGAATCTTGTCCAAACAATGAGTTAGAACAAGAACTATCCTCTCGAACATTTGGGATGCACCCAATATTTCCATTTCCTGGTCTGGCGAGTTGCTGTTCCTGAGAGTCGCTGTTTTATTGCCGCTCGTTTCTGGGAAGATTTAAACGTCGCTAATTGCATTGACCTCTTTAAGCTGCGAGCAGATTCGCATTGATTGAGAGATCTTTTTATTCTCGAGCAATTTGAACAAACCTAGGTCCTTATGCTGCCAAAAAGGCTTGAGTGAATATGTGTGTGTGTGTGCTTTACTTCTTCACACAGTTTCAGGCCACTCAGCAATGTTCTGGCAAGAAACTTTCTCCCCCCAATCTGGGTTAGACTCCGCCAGCTGGCCAACACACACACGCCTTCCTTTCCTAGCAGGGACCTATGGATTACTAAGATGCAGCTAATTAACGCTAAGCTTCACCTGAATCTATCTCTAACCTTAACCTTGGTTTTTTTCCTTTCCTGAAGTTTCAGGTATCGTCATTCCTATCCTTGTGCAGAAGTTCGGTCCTCACCAAGATATAAAAGCATGCACACACACACACACACAAAACAAAGGGGAGCATTTACAAGAAATAGGCTTTGAGAGTGAGTTTAGTATTCCCCGGACAATAACTCTTTCTCACGTTTCTTTCCCCGTCTCCTTTCCGTCTCGCGGCCTCTCCCTCCCCGGTGGGCGTGTTGCTCAGGATGAGTGCTCTTACCGCAGGAATCTTCTTCTGTACCACATTTTCTCAGCATGGACCTGGACAGCGCTTTGAATAATGTATACTGACTTCAGTAGCAAAAAGAGACCATCATAGTGTGTGTGTGTGTGTGTGTGTGTGTGTGTGAGTGTGTGTGGATCAATAACATTTCAAATCCAGAATCATTTTCCACACAAGAACTCCTTTAAAGAACATTTTTCAGCAGCTTTCTAAAGGAGAAGCTTTTAGTTCTGGTCAAGTGGATTCTCAGTGAAATAAGGGCACTTCATCAGTATTTCTGCACTCTCTCCACTAATGCCGCGAGTGTCTGTAAAGTGCCCTCGCATTTCTCGGATTCGGCGTGGAACGAGCGTGCCATGCGTACCAACTTGTCACAATGCTGCTGATCTCTGAAGGACGAGGAGGGAGCTGTTCACGTGGCCCGGACACGACGCTTGGCTCGGCGAATCTCTGGCCTGATGGAACATTCTGGATGTGGCGCATTTGGTAGAGACGTAGAAGGTATTCCCTGTGAAACACGAAGGTGGTAGCATCACATTGAGTCTCCCGTCGGTCTCTGACTTCTCGTCTCTTCCCACTTGGATATAGGCATCTTGGAGGCAGAGTGTGGTACAGATGAAGAGCTGACATCATCCTCACACTTCGCCACCTTAATGCACGCCTATCTATAATAGATATCAGCACAGATTCGCTTAACAGATCTGTTGAGTAAATGGAAGTCGTTGGAGTTCAATAATTCATGAAACGAGGCCCTTAACGCGGCGCACAATGAAATAAGTGTAGCAGAACGGATCGAGACGAGGATGGATACTGAACAAGGCTCATTAATAAATGAGTGGTACAGTAAATGTCCATTATGGAAAAGAACTATTGCAATCATGTCAAACTGTACAAATAAAAAAGATGGTCTTGTTTTTTCAAAGTATAACACAATAATAATAATCTGATGATGCTGTCGGTCTTTTGTTATAACCGCAGTGAAACACGTGGCTTCGGAACAAAAAGGTTTGGTAATTATTTACGCTTATTACGGAAAGTTTCAGTTTGTGTGAATTACTTTTATGAATAAAGACGTTGAGACTTAGGACCAATAAAATGAATCACCACTTTTGAACATTAGAGGGCAAATGAGTATCAAATAGTTAATAATTAATAATAATAATTATGTTCTATGGTCTGATTTTACTTTAAAGCCTTTGTTTCCAGTTTCACAGCTAAGAAAGAAGAAAAGCTTCAGTTTTTTAAAAGCAGTCATGAATATGTTATATGTGTGTGTGATATTATTTATTTATTCTTAGATGAAAGTGTGCAGATGTGAGAATTTACCTTTTAGAAACATGACGTGTTTTTGTCCTAACTTCAAGAAAGAGAGAGAAACAGAAACGTGAGCTGACGTTTCTCGGATGTTAAACGTAGTCACGTCACCGTTATTCATACAGCAAAGTTTAAGACAACGAAAGTTAGCCGAAGTGCTGTACAATAACATTCAGGGAAAATCCGGACGACAATAAAATAAGATACAACCTTAAGTGAATGAAAAGTAGTGAATAATAAATAGTTTGTATTGGAAAGTACAAGAGGAATAAAATATTAAAAATCAAATTCTGTAAATGAATCCAAATATAGGAAGACTAAAGGAAGCACTAATCCACTGCTAACAATAGCGTAGCTAACAAATATCCGCTGTGTTCTTATATAAAGTCTTTTATTAGCTGGGAGAATGTTTTACACTCGTCTCTTCTCATAAAGGTGGACAATTTCCGCGTATTAAATATTAAATTTTGTGGCTGTATGAAATATTCTGTCGCTTTTTTTTAATAGCAACGTCTTATTAACGGCGCTCCTTTTTCCAGAACCAGTGCTTTTTCTCCGTCTGTTCGATGAAGCTATCTGGAGTGATTGAAGTCGCACCGTTACGCCTCTGTAATTCTGCAGAGCCAATTAAAGGTGTTGGAGCTGCTCTTCTGACGGTGATCCGTATCTGCGGATCCTTTGCTCCGTGCTCAGGGACTTCCACACTCCGGTGGCTTGAGGGCTGCCCGAGGCGTTCTTTCAGCAGCTCTAGAGCCAGGGTTCTGGGAGGCTGCGTTCCGACAATATCCGCTGTAAGACAAAGTGTCTGAATAAAACAGGAACAGCAACACCGCTGTGTGTGGCGAGGACGAACTCGCACACGGACGCTGACTCAGCATGGAGTCGTGCAGGAGTAATGTGCTGTAATCCCAATCAAGCAGAGATTAGACACCGTTTACTTTTTTATGTTCCTGCTCTAGCGTTCAGCATGAAATTAAAGAATGGCTAATAACGTTCCGTACGTACTCCACAATATGCCGCTAATAGGAAACCTCGAGTACAAATAAACGCTAACGCTGCACGTCTGTTTATTTGTGCCAGATTCTAAACAGGAAATTGTTTGCGTTTACGTGTAGGCTACTTGAAATCTCACCGGTAAGGAAAAATAGCGTCATTAACCAGTTAAAATAAAGTTTTCGAATTGAGTGATCGATTTTTTTTTGTTTGTTTTTGCTCCCTGAAACTTTTCTTTTTAAATAATTCCAGCAATGAAGTCCATTTCAGTTCCAGGCTGCAGCACTACAAAATGTGTGTGTGTGTGTGTGTGTGTGTGTTGGGGGGTGAATACTAATGCACAGCACAGGTTGGTAAGTACATTAGGAGCTACAGTATAAATCATGAGATGTGAACACTGTCCTCGTTTTATTATTGAATTTTAGAAAGGTGCTGCGGCGTACAGCTAAGAGGAAACTCCTCTGGAGACCGTTTATCTAATTACATAGCCACAGCTGTTAATACCCATGTACACTGCAGTACACACACACACACACACACACACACTTGTGCACCTCAACACCTGCCAAGAAGGCAGCTATCACTGTGAGACCCGCCTATGGCAACACAGATTATAGGTGTGTGTGCTAGTTTTAAACTTGCTGTCACGTTGCCCTACTTATGTGTGTTTGTGTGTGTGGATATGTTTTTATATCTTGGTGGATCAAATGTCCCCACAAGAATAGGAATGTAAGAGAGTTTTGACTTTCTGGGGACCATGAGGCTGGTCCCCTTAAAGGAAACTGTGTGTGTGTGTGTGTGCATGTGTGTGAACACGTGTGTACGGATGTTAGAGATGCACACATTCTCAAATGACCCCAGAAGTAAATATGTGTGTCTCTCTGTTCGTACGAGTGCCTTCCTGTTAAGCACCTACCTAACGGGGACCCGGGACATTATCAGGACTTTCAGGGAGAACTTTAACGAGCATCAGCTAGGGTTGTGGGCATGTTTTAGTAACTCAGTGGGGACCTAAATGTCCCCACATGGACAGGAATACCTGACGGTTTTTGTGGGGACATTTGGCTGGTCACAGGGACAATGTTTTTATTTTATTTATTTATTTATTTATTTATTTATTTTGACACATGACTGCAGCTTATATTTGAAAACAAAACAAAACCAATGAACCTCAATGTTTCCTTTTGGTTAGTGAGATCATCAATCGAAGGTCCTTACAAAGATGGTGTGTGTGTATGTGTGTTAGCACAAAGACATTGTCTCTATCAAAGAGTCTTAAATAAACCTAATTGAGGAAAGAATACATTGTCATAAGTTTCCAGTCGGTCTATTATGTTATGTATTCTTTCCTCAATTAGGTTAAGTTAAGACTCTGTGATAGAGACAATGTCTTTGTGCTAACACACACACACACACACACACACGCAAAATTACATATGAAATCAAATTAAACATTTAATTAAAGCTAAAAGCTGAAGTTTTTTGTTAAACCTGTTAGATATTCCTATCTTTGTGGGGACCAATTGGATCAAACCAAGATATAAAAAATGTGCCCACACACACACACACACACACACAGACACACACACACAGTCTCTGTCTCTAAGGCAGGTTAATTAAGTGAAAATACTTCAGTCTGTTCACAGAAAAGTTACGTCTTTATTCCTTTTCCTGTGCTTAATGACCAGATCCTGTGATAGCAGAGCAGCCATATTAAACTGTAATGATTTTTAATAAAGCCACATTTACATGTAGTCCTTATTCTCTGTGGAGCAATTATTAAGAAAGTTGGATTTTCAAGTTGCACAAAAAAAAAAAAAGAAAAAAGGAGTTTAACTCCAGTAAATGCCTGCTATTCAGAGAGACTGTAGTAATTATGATACAGTAGCTACAGAGGTGAGGAAGAAATACAGCCTTCATTATTTACGTAACCGCGACTACTAAATAACTCATACATTACGTTAGGAACTCAACACTTCAGCTAGTCTGTTATAGGGAAATAATCAACCCCGGCGTTGGGTGAGAAAGCGCAGTTACTCCTACCTCCCCGAAGTTGATTATTTTTTCAATAACGGCACGTCCTGAAGAATTTCACCGCGGATGCGTTTTTATTTATTAAAGAACGACGCGTTGTACTTTTTATCCATTTAAAGCAAAATAATTTCTTACTTTATAGTTCCTGCATTTCTATAGCTTTCTCTTTTCCCTCTCTTCAGGTTAATAAGAAACCTCTGTCCTGAAAACTTCAACTGTACCTCTGACACCGGAGACGACTGCTGTAAAACCTCAACAAACGTCTCCTTGCAGAAAACTAATCAACACCGTCTGACCAATCAGAATCCAGCAGCGCTCTGATGTGGAAGTTCACCATTAAACATTAACGTTCTGAATAATCTGAACATACTGTTGGGAAGAAGCTGAATTTGTGACAAAAGTACTTGAACATGAATTTCGAATATATATATTTCAATTATTTGCATCAGAGTAAATAAAAGACTTTTTTCCTGCGGTGTATTTAATACATCTTTGCCAACGTCTATTGTTTGTTTTGAACTTGTTTCAAGATACAAGTTTTATTGAATTTATTACATTTGTTTTTTTTATCAAGTTTTAATTACTTACTAAGTGAAAAAAAAATCAGAACCGTAAATTCATCTCAAAGATACAGATTTTACATTGAAAAAAATTAATCCAAAGGAAAAGTTCAACATTTAGCTAAAAACAGTCGCGTGAACGTTTAATAGCTACATTCCTAATACACAGCCAAGTTCCTCTACGCTAAGCTATTGTTAGCATAGCCCAACTAGCTCGAGTAAATTTATTTAATTATTTAGTAGAAAACGCACTACGTGACAGACAATATAATTTTTTTGAAAGCGTTTACTTTTACCTCGGGAATCCTCTGACCGAATTTACATATTTTTAAGATTTGGATTTTTGCATTTAGAATTTTTTTTATTGCAAAACTGCAACCCATCGTTTTTCGTGAAACGATGTTTACGTTCGACGAGAACGTACCCGTGGTCTCTTTCAGCCTGCAGCTCATGCCAGATATTAGGAATGCACCTGAGAGAGCAGTAACGCAGCTAACGGAAAACGCAGCGTTTGCTTGTACTCGACAGGGAGAGAGACAGATTAAGCGATCCTTCTCCCCGCTGACACACACAGCAGAACTCTCATTGACTGCTGGCTCTGAAGGGTTCAGGCATTACCGAGAATAAAACTCAGCAAGGTTTTCAGACTTGTGTAGTGTTCATCAAACACCGCTAATCAGTCATCGATCCCCATCAGTAAACTTTAACCTGATCCCACATACATTTTCCAGTCTTCTGGGACACATTATTTGCAGTATTTTTTGTGTCCGAGTTCTTAGTAGGCTTATTAGTGTTTTGTTCCTCTGGTAAAAATCAAGCTACGAGTAGCTACATAAAACAGCGAGCATGGCATTTTACAAAGTGCGACGGATTCCTTTTAAATAGCTAGCTTGTAACTTAAATTAGCTAAATTTAAAAATAATAATAAATTAGCTAGCTGAATTCTCACCGTCGAACAGCGATGAAATGTCTTACAGAGAGGGATTAGGAAAGCTTTTTCATTTTCACGTTGCTGCTACATTCCCCACCCCTCTTTAGTTAATAACGCTTGTTACAGATGAGATCCTACTCTGCTTATAGGACACCTAATGTGAATTTAACATGGGGATTTTGTTGTAGCATGTCTTTTTACTTTTTACAATTTCATATTCCTTATATTCCTGAAATTCCTTATATTATTAACGCACACAAAAACGCCGCCGTCTTGCAACATCCCACAGCTTTCGGTGCCTGTAAGTGCTGAGGTCTACATTTTCTGCACAGAAACCGTGCCAGGTCTGTCTGCTACCAGATTCTTTTTTTTTTTTTTTTTTACATTTCTGCTCTTTGCTATGTGAGAGGTGCTCCTGGCCACGGAGTTTTCCCCTTTCGATTCGCTGCTTAGGCCTTGAGGCCAGTTAGACATCGCAAAAGAGGCTCGAGATGCTTCTTATCTCTCAATCAGGACCATGAGCTCGCGAGGAAGTTTACAATTTCAGCAAGGTTGGAAAAATACTTATTATTGTGTAAGATTTATAGTTTACTTGAGTATTATTCAAATTAAAAGAGGGGGAAAAAAACATGTTTTAATCCTTACATTTTTTCTGATATTAACCATTCTTCAAACTTCAGTGTCACAAATGAAACATGAAAAATGAAATATTCTTTATTAGAATTCTCTATTTAAAGCTGAAGAACTGTTCTGACTTAAGTTAACTTAAAGTTTGGTAAATTAACCAGTTATATATATATATATATAATTAAACTATTTGTGGTTTGTAAATTAAATTAGCTAGCTACTAAGGTTTTGTAAACTAGCTTGTTTAATGAGCTACTAGGTACATTTTTCAAAATTCATTTGTTAATTTAGCTAGCTAGTTATGTGCTTTCAAATGAACTTGTTAAATTAGCTGGCTAGTTAGGTTTTTTGTAAATTAGCTTGTTAATTAGCTAGCCAGGTACAATTTGTTTTTGCCGATTAGCATTCATTTTCTATAGGGAAAATATTCCGCTAATTCAGACAAACCTAGAATCGAAACCAATGTAAACTTTTAGCTAACGTTTAACTAACCAGAAAGCCAGCAAGTTCTGAGTTAGCATAACATTTTCCTCATGACTGTTCACTTAGCAGGCTAGCGCGTCACGCAGCATCGCGCACGATGAACTTGTGCTCAGCTTTCTTTATCAGGTAACAATATTTACTTATTTTTACTCTTGAATACTTGACTATGTTTAAAGGTAGATACTTTCTGACGCTCGGTTACAGTCTTCGGCTCCGCACTTCCACTTTTAGTTATATACCTTGTTTGCTAGCTTCATAGCGTCAGTACAAATTAGAGGCAAAAAGAAAAAGTATGGATATCTTTTACTAATCCATTACCGCGAAATCTGTTCGTCCTTCGTTTTAGTTCAAATCGTAGCCACATTTTAATCATTTTTCCTTTTCATGTCATGAGCAGGACGAGAAATGTGAGGAATGGTGCAGTTTTGCAGTCACTTCAGGAGTAAACCATGTGTAGAAATTTGACACCTGTTGAGCAACTCAACCCACCTGCTTCATTTCACCTGCTTCATTTTACAGAATTGCAGTGAGCAGCATGTTTACGGGTCGAGGCATGCCCTAATCACTTAACTGAAATGCCACTCTCGCTAGGATGCAGCAGCAGCAGCTTCTGCCATTTAGCTTCCTGTCATATTTTAAGCCTAATGCATGTCATGGACATTGTCCTCTGGCCTCATGAAGGATCTGCTGGCATGGCTGTGGGCAAACGAGCAGGTCCAGCCATAAATAAGGAGAACAGGAGCCGGGTGACGGGGAAAGAGGTTGTGTACAGTAAGGCTCGTCAGGTGCGGCTCGTTTGTGTAGCTTTTCACCAAAAAGTTGATTTTTCAAACGATCTTAACTTCTATTATGAACATGTAACAGTAGACTAACTGTTCCTCTGTCTTTTCTTTTTTGTTGGGTTTTGAATCACAGACAGTGCGAGTGCCTTGAGAGTAATTTTCTCATTTTTTCCATGATCAGTCATCTGGAATACGGGTATCGGGATCATTTGCCCAAATTATATTTCAGAGAACAGATTGCTTCTTTTGATTGGATTTCAATGAGGAAACATTGCGTTTTTCCACCCTTTCGTGTACTCGCTCCTAACAACCCAATACTATACGGATGCTTGACTGACTGCTGTGTTGCATAGCAACAGGCGAGAGAAAGGCCCCTCCATCCTTAGGGACCCCCCGCTATGGACGGCAAATGGCGCAGTTGGGAATAAAACCTGAATCTCTGCAATGCCAAGTACGGCTCATAGCAGGTGCACCCTCAGGAGGAGGGAAGTACTGTACTGTTCATAATTATTGGCACCCAGTGATTAGTATCTCTAGGCAGTCGCTTTATGGGCTATTGAATGTTTTCAGTACATTGTCGATATAATCCTTTCACAAAGTACTTGTCTGAGGTAGAAACTGCACTGTGTGTGTGTGTGTGTAGTCTAAATGGAACATGCAGTACACTGATTTTTATTAGATTTAATTTCAAATGCGTGAACTGAAAATATTCTCCAATTACTGTGACAAAGCCAGTCGCAGAAAATCGAAAATGTGAGGGGACGGGGCTTTCGATCGGTCGATTGCCTCATCTGCCAATTCTATTATGAATAAACGAAGCTTATTTTGTGTGTTTTTGTGTGATGAATGATAACAGCGTACTCTGATGCGCAGCATGTGCTGAGACTACGTGGCTCGTGTGATTCAGCCTTAATTTTACTGTATGTTGAACTTGTACATCTTTTCCTGGAACAGGTGTGGACAAGTCAGACGTCATCTTCCTGGCGTGGGCTTCTGATTCGTCCGTTCCTGATGGAAACATAGCAAAAAATCTTTCTAAATAACCAAGACTGATCCTTAAGGTCCCTCAAATACCAGATTATAAATTCCACGATTGTGTTTATGCAGCGTCGCAGCTCGGTTTCATGTGGGCCACGCGCGTGCGTGCGTGCGTGTGCGTGCGCATGTGTGTGTGTGTGTGTGTTTTTTTTCTCTGCTTTTTCAGGGCAGATTTTTTCCAGCGCTGGCACTGTCTGTTTGTTCTGAATTGCAAATTATGATATACACAAGCTTAAGGCAACGGCAGAGCTGGAAAATGTGAAGTGTTCAAGACCGGATGATAAGATGAGATAAAATAAGATGCTGCCCACAGCAAGAGTGGTTCAGTGCACCAGTGGAAGATATATAGACATAATAACTAGAAAACGAGGAAAAAAGGTCAGTTCTTAAGTGAGAACTCGCAGTTTGAGGTGAGATTTAAAAAAAAAATAAGGAAAAAAAAGACAATCCAGAAGATACATGAGTAATAATAACAAAACCTTAAGTTTGATAACTAATTAATAATTACAATCACTTGTATAATATTTTTCCTACAATAAAACGCCCGTATGGAAGCGTCCCCAGTGTGACGAGTACGCAGTACAGGTTTCTCTTCTACACCTCTATGCAGCTGATGATTTCTGGAGATATGATTGCCACTCTCCACATGCTCCCAGGAGGGAGATCCACCATCAGAAGAGCACGAGGAACCACAGCAAGATGAAAAGCTCCAGGTGGTTCTTTTCCCCGTGAGTCAGGGTTCAAACCCGGTTCTGAACCACAGATATTTAAGGTGCGGTAAAGCCACAGCCACAAACAGTGACATATTTCACCAGTGCTGAGATGCACGGAGGCGGCGTGATGTATTTTCTTCAAGTTAGCTCTCTTTTAACTGTAGATAAACATTATGTCTGTATTTGTGTTTTACTCAGGTGTGTGCTTGTTCTGTTCTGCTGCTCATGCAACAAATCTAACAACAGTTTAGTACCAAACCACAGCAATGAAAAATGACTCCCACCTGCAAACTCAATTTGCAAAACGATAATATGATATTATATTATTGTTAAACTTTTAAAATAATTTACTACGTTGCTAATATCTCAAGTTCATGACGCCTTGCTCTAGGAAAGAGTTTCGGGTATAAAAATAAATTCTGTATTTGTAATGTTATAATCTCTGCTGTTTATACGTCAACACAATTCCCACGTGCTTTATTTTTATGGTTAACACCTAACAGGTTTTAAGGTATAACTTAAGGCTACGTCGAAACTATGTCACTTGTTGCAACTGGTAATTCTTTAGTAGCTCACGGGTGCCAAACCAGACCACGAGTTCTGCGCTCAGACAGGACTTGCGTTACGGTAACTAGAACTTAGGAAATAATTTAAACCAGCTTTTTAGCACCTTGTAAAGTGCTAATTTTGTACACCAAATTAAATTTCAGTAACTTTTTGTGAGTGCCATGAACAATTTTTTTTAACACGTTATTAATAATGTTTCAGATTTCAGATAATGTATATAGAATATCCAAGTCCTTAGTTTGCTATCTGTCTTGGCTTTTGTTTTTCAGCATGTGTGTGTAGGCCACTGCACTGGGCAATACATTTCAAGATTTGGATTTTATCACCGAGTCACGCTAAAGTGAACACCCGACGTGTTCCTCAATTGTTTTTAGATGCAGGACTGACTCGTTTCAAATGCGGCAGACAGGAGTCCGTTTTAACCGGCGTTTCAGCCCTGTGTGATCCAAATTGGAGTAATAGGTACTACGGGCCGTATCAGTATTGTATTTGCAAGCTTGTGTGGGCCGAATGAAATGAGGCATCGGGCTGTATTTGAGTCCACATGTCTTGAATTCGACGCATGATTTATGCCTAATGCTTTTGAGTTGCCTGGAGTTTTTAGTTGTCTTATTAAACTATCGTTTGTAATAGTTGCCCTTGTCCGCCATCCTCTATTATAATCACCTCTGCTTTGTGACTGACAGCAAAAATGGACCAGAAGAAGTCCCATTTGGCCCATTTCCACCCATTGACTGAACCGCTTCAGGCTTTTCAGACCTCACTTTCCCTTCCCACTGGGACAGAAGCAAGAAGTCACACTGGCCTCAAATAACAGTCCCAGTATCTTAACTTCTAGAAGTGCCAGAACCCAGCTTCACTGCTCCCCATCAATTTGTCAGGACCCCGAAGAAATGCCTTGACCAAACAATGGAAAATACCATTTCTGACTCACTGATCATTAATCTGCGAGTCACAGTCCGTATGCTTCTCTATAGAGAGCGCTCCACTCGCATTTATCATCTGATGGCTCTCCGGATGAGCTCTGGCTCTGCTGGACCAGCATGACCTGGAAGGAACCTTTCACTTTCCAGTTGCGTCAGGTCTTTAATCATCTGGTCAAAGTGAGAGAGGTGATGTGCAGTTATAGAGGCAGGAAGTTTGAATAAAGAGGCAAGATGGTGGTTTTTTGTGGTTGGGCAGATGTTGTGGTGGAGAGAGAGAAGCTTTAAATAATAATGGCTTGAGATTCAGGCAAAAAAAATGTTTCTCACAAGAGCAGCATGGGTCTCTGGTGAGCATCGAGACAGCCGACTCAAAATCCTATTTACTTTGTCCTGGGGGAGTTCTGCTAACCAATTGCAGTCTGTCACTGCCTTCCTGAATTCTGTGGAAGAGGAGAATGTCATGGACATCTCCTTGGAGATCAGTCTGCAAGCTCTTAATATCCAAGAAATAAACAGATACACCATTGGTTGAGGCATAATGGAGTTTCTAACGGTAACCTTCAAGCTAACCTTTACATTTTATTTATTTAACAACCCATTATTCTGGGATAATCCCTGGTTGTGTGCACACAATCCATATTTCTTCTTTCTGGTCTAAAGGTTCTTTACTGCACTGGGAATCCTGGTGTGAGAATAAATGCATTACCTGGAAAGCTCAGTTTCACGTCACTAGAGGGTTTCCAGACGGAGAACTGGTTTTAATCCCTGCAGTCTATGGGGACATAGCAGATGTTGTTTAGCAAGTATCAGATGTCTTCTCTGCCTCCTCACCTTCCATAGACTGCTGCCTAATCCTGAAACTAAAACTGGGAATGTTCTTTTTACTACATGTACCTGTACACGTCTGCGATCATTCTCACAGTCATTTGTGCAGCTTATGCATATCCATAACAAAAGCTCGATCCACTAGGGGCGTTTTTGGGATGAGACAGCTCAGTCCGGCACTGGAACACCTTCTACAATGCGTGTCTACAATCAATGTGGAGGAGGCTAATTTATTGCCAAGTCAGAAAAACAGGCAGGGTCTCCGATGTAGATGTTTAGGACTTTAAATCAATCTTGTTGTGGAAATGATGCATGAGTACATTTCTCTCTACAGCACCCCCACCGCTTATGTTGGTATTGCACCATACCTTAGCACTTCACAGCGTTAATGCTAATCTAGGCTTAAGATCGTGGAAGATTATGTCGTAGATGCGCTGAACTTTACATCACTTGTCAGAAAGGAGGACTGTAGGTGTGGAAAGGATACTTGTTTAGAAAGATTATGGCTTTAAGTCTCTTATTATAGGTTTCCTGTGAGAAGGGCAGCACTAGAGTAGTGGGAGGACGCAGGTGTGAAGGGTCAGGCAGGATTCTCCCCACCCTCTTCCTCTCTCTAGATGAATATAGGTCTGTACTCAGTGCACTGTAGCTTACGCTTGGAGAGCAAAGCTGCCGAGCGAGTTGAACCGACGGAGAGAGGAAACATGATGATTGTTTCAGTGGCTTCAATTTTCTTCAGCTGTGATAGAAAGGAGGGCCTTCTTGGTAATTGTGTTAATGTTTCTGTTCCAGATCCTACTGGAAGAAATGTGTGTGATTCTGCTCTGCTGACCGTTAAGGGAGGTGATCATCTGCACAGCTTTCTCCACAGAGTGTACACTGTGGTGCTTGCCTTAAGGCTGCTCCTCACACGAGCCGATATCACAGAATAACGACAGAATAAAGCGCAACCCAAACTCTGTTTCCGACAAACTCCGCCCCCACGTGTGTAACACTTATGTAATCTCTATCAGTCTCGGTATTGATTCCTGATTACTTGCGAACCCTTTCCTTGTAGTACGTAGACACGTCGTTATCTGAAACGATACCCAGAGAGCGAGTTTTACGGAATCATTCAGAGGAAGAGAGGACGCACAGAACGTTTGATGACGAAAACACGGTCACTCACCATGACAATCTGTTTCCTGCAAGACAGGAAATCGATAATGCAACTGTGTCAGTTTATCCAGGAGCAGGTCAGGGATGAGTGTCGACAAACAAACAAAAGACACGTGGAGGTGATGAGTTTGAGGCACTGCAGTCTTTAAGACATTGCACGATTCCAGAGGCTAGGGTAGCCCGTGTGTAATCATTCTAGCAGGAGTCTGTTGTTTGGAAGCCGTCTGTTGATAGACGGTTTTAAATCAAGCATCTGTGAATAGTCTGGGTGAGCAGGCGTAGGTGGAGGTAGAAGTCTTTTATTTTCTCCCCGATCTTGAGCAGAAGCTGTTTGGCTGATTAGGAAGTAGAGGTTCTTCGGCAGCGTCGGAGGGATTAGGTTCATAACTCATAATAGTCTGGAGTCCTGTCCAGATGGATGAGCAGATTTTGATGAAAACTTCTTGGAGTTCACATCCGATTTATTGAAGTTTGGAGGCCCTGAGCAGAAAGTTGAACGTTTGGCTTTTCAAAGTAATAAAAAACAGTTTAAAACATTTCAAGTAGTTTTGTCCATTTTGGAAGATTTTTCACAGCAATTTTATCTTAAGGTTAACTAAGGTCTTGCACAGCAACTGCAACAGCGCAATCACCATACAGCTCCTCCGCCATTCCTGTCATGGGATCTCTGTGTGACATATAGACCTTTTAGACAGGTGACCTCTAGGACAAACGACGTAACCAGCAGCAGCGTGGCATCTGAAGGCAACACTAAACTGTTAAACTTCTACTGGAAGCACAAACCATAGGATACAAAGGAATGATCAATGTTACAGCATGGAGGTTAAACTGAACCGATTTTTGGCCTTTACTTCCTTCCTTCCACTCAAATTCCATTCTTCTCTGTACTTCCTACCGTCTTCTTCTTTTTGATTCCCTCTCCCATTCATGCTCCTATCTTAACAACCAACTGCATCTTTCCAAACTCATGCTGCATCACAAAGCAGCATAAAACCCTCGGCGAGAAGCGCTACCTACCCTCTTCTGCATACATGATCTCAGCGATGCTCACGATTGGCTGGCGTTGCTGTGATTGACAGGGGAGACAGAGCAAGTCCCTCCCACACAGAGACTCCTGGCCTTGACGGACGGATCTCCAGATGATATGGGGAACGCTTTTCGGTTGAGCCATTCATGAGCCCTTATAGCTTCTCCATTCTTTCCTTACAAACATCCTCCCTTTCCTTCCGAATTCCTTCACTCTTTGAATGTTTCCTTCTGATCGCGGATTGCTGCACGTTTTTCCATTTTTGTCAACCCGATAAAAAACATTCACGCTTCCAGGTTTATTTAGCTCAGATCCATAAAGATCAGAAACGTAGTCAAGTCAGATTGAATTGTGTTGAATTGAACGATGCTACATGTGCTATTTCCTGCGCTATTAATCACACGAGTGACTGTAGAGATGCAGGAAGAAAAATAAGGTTTCTCTTTGGTTCAACTTCACCACTGATGCAACAGTCAAGCAAGAGGAAAAGTCATATTCGTTCATTATTGATCAAGACGTTTATTTTCCTGATGATTCGCTCGTATACTGAGCAGCTGTTTGGTCATTAGAACATATTCCAGGACGGGCAGAAATTCCCCGCACAATTCCCCATGTGAGCACGGCAAGCGCACGATTAGTAATCAGCAAAAGGCGATTATAAAATGGAATAGAAATTGTAAAAAGAAATCATTCGGAAATGAATAATGCAGTAAGTCTAGAATAAATAATTAACGAAGATAAAATAGTTATAAGGAATCGGTTGGAACGGGGAATCCTTTGGAAAAGAAAATTGCTGATAAAAGGCTTTCCGGACGTCGAGCGAACAGGAAGGACATCCACAGCACATCTATTTTTCAGCACATGTAACAGCGATGAGGCTGAGAAGCCGGTGTACAGGCAGCGGTGCTGGGGATTTGTGCATGTTTCAGAAATAGACATTCCTCCGTGAGTCAACCTGCAGACTGCAGCTTATTCTGGAGCGCTGGAATGGAGGTCTCAGGATGCACTGGGTAATCTAATACCTGATGTGTGTGTGTGTGTGAGAGAGTGAGACAGATCTGTGAGTCTTTCTTAACTCAGATGTCAGGATGATGTCACCACTTCCAATCTCTGAAAGGCTTTCTGGTCCTTCCTTCTGGATTCCTTTCCAAATTCCATCCTGAAATCCTAGCTTCTCAATTTCTTCCATTCCTTCCAAATTCCTTACGTCTTTGTTCGTTCTGAATTCCTTATTTCCTTCCATCCTTCCATTCCATTTCATCCTCCATGTCAGATTGAGGTTCTGTGCTTTTATTTATCATTATCAATATGATTAATGTCCAGGTTTGGTGACCCTGCCCACTGTAAATGACTCCTCAGAAGGCACTAGATTTAATCCAAACATTTTGATTTCCATCTCCCTGAGGGAAACTCACCTAAAATAAGGCTCATTTGCATATGCATTTGCATAAACAGCTTCTATTCGGTGTGGGTTTTGAACGCATAATTAGATCCGGAACTTCGGCTGCTTTATTTGTGCCGTTTTGTTCCCGAGTGATTTCATGAATGAGCAAATTCCCTCCAACAGATACACACACTGGGTGCATAGTGCTGACACACACACACACACACACTACTCAGTCTTTCATTGTTAGAGTTAGAGCAGCGTGTGATTTATATTAAAGTGTTTACGTCTTCACCATAACCGTCCATCTACGCAGATATTGCGTACGCACCGCTGCTCTTTCTTTTCATTTAAATTCAAAGCTTGCTTTAGTAGCTAGAAACGCGTGAACGTGACAAGACATCGATATCCAATCAGGCGACAACTCAGTATCTGTGCAATTGAAGAAAAAAAAAAGAATGACCGAACTTACTTTTGTTCTTCTTGTGATCTTTAGGAAATTGTGGAACATTGGAAATATCTCGTGGAGCGGAACGTGTTTAGGTGACGGAGCTTAGTGTCGTGGGAAAGAACGTTACATGACGGTAAAGAGATTGGTACGTTACTGCAGGAGGAAATCTGAAGTGTTCTTAGGATTATATTTCAAGGGAAAGTGTAGTTACAGTCAGTAACATCATCATCATCAGCTAACTAACGTCTCTCCGATGTGCATATTTGTGGCTCGGCGTGTGTTTTATTGTGTGTCATTTCCTCTCTGACTCACTTCATGAATGAGCAAGGACTGAAAGGATTTAATGACTTAATTATAGAACACCGTCTACTAAAACCGTCTGAGGAGCACAAGAACTACACACACTCTTCTGACTCACACACGTCATACTGTCCTTGTGAGGACCTTCCAGTGCCATGATTATTAATGCGCCTAATTCCTAATTGATGCCTAAACGGCTTCAGTCTGACCCTTAACCCTTAACCCTTAACCTCAGGAAGGGAAAAGCGAAAAGCTTTTTAAAATAAAAAGCTGCAGTTTTTTCCTAAAGCTGTTTTCCTCATGGGGACCGAATCCCACAAGGTCAAAACTGTCAGATATTCTGCTGCTTGTGGAGACATTCAGTATCCCACACACACACACACACACACACACACACATTTGTTATACTATCCTTACATGGACCTTACATTAACATGTTTATTAATTCAGCTAATTAAACAGAAAGTTGGCGCTATGGCCACACACACGCACACAAACACACACACACACACACACACACACACATTCGTCATATTATCCTTATGAGGATTGACATAATTATTAATGCAGCTAATTAATGCTATGCTACACGTAAATACACAGCCAAACACACACACACACACACACACACACACACACACACACACAGAAATAAATTGGCTTCAGTGACAAAAAGCAAGTTGAAAAAAAAAATCTTGTTTCTTCTGCCACGTGCTCAAATCCCCCTGATCCTAGCATACATTTTAGAGAAGCCCCCCTCTCTCTCCATCTCTCTCCATCTCCCTCTCCCCTCTCTTTCTTTCTCTCTCCAGCTCTCTCTCTCTCTCTCTCTCTCTCGCGCTCTCATACTTGCTGCTGTTGTGCTTCTTGTTAACTGTGACCCCA
>JAQMYM010000010.1:13982318-14003877 GCA_030014255.1 Parauchenoglanis ngamensis
TGGTGATGTTTAGGAGTCTTACTCTTTGATGTGGTGATGTTTAGGAGAGTCTTACTCTTTGATGTGGTGATGTTTAGGAGTCTTACTCTTTGATGTGGTGATGTTTAGGAGTCTTACTCTTTGATGTGGTGATGTTTAGGAGAGTCTTACTCTTTGATGTGGTGATGTTTAGTGGAGTCTTACTCTTTGATGTGTTTCCTGCAGGGGACAGAGTTGCGCGTGCACGTCCCCGTCAGAATGTCCACGTTGTCCACGATAACAAACGGCTTCTCCTCTAACGTCACAATGCTCAGATGATTTTCATCTGCTTCTGCGTCTCCAAAGGAGTTGTATCGAGGCCACACGGGAAATTTTAGTATCAACGAATGGTTCTCCCAGCGGCCCATCTATAATAACACACACACACAGACACACAGACACACTGCATTGTTCTTTCAGTCACTTCCTCCCTCAGGCTGTGTTATTGTGAGAATGTGTGAGACAGTCTAATGTGTGTACATTTAGCACTGATGTTTTGTAATTGTCTCAAGTGTGTTTGCATTGTTATCTGTGTGTGTGTGTGTGTGTGTGTGTGTGTGTGGGTATGCTCCGTGAGCACCATTTCCTCACACCCCTGTTCTAGCCCAGTGCAGTGAGAAATGATTAGTGTGGCACTCTTCACACACTCACTGCAGGGTTTCAGAGATTATGTGTGCAAGAGAAAATGAGAGAGAGAAAGAAAGAAAGAAAGAAAGAAAGAAAGAAGACTGATCTTTCTTCCACAGGTTTCTCCTGTGTGAGCGCTGCTCCAATGCCTAGAGCAGAAGCTTATTTCAAATATGAACTGCTGAGTAAAATCCAGTTCTGCAGAACTGGAGAAGTACATTGACATGGTTTGAGAGCGGTAAAGGATTTTCTCCAAGCCTTTGTCCTCTCTATTGGGTTTTTGGATGTGTTGGTGGGCCATCTGTAGCACCCCATTTGCCCCAGTACAGATAGCACTTGTTTTTTGGTACACAGTCTAAATAAATTATGACTATGGCTCCCAATTTTCAGCCATTTGCATTTGTGCAGGCTCAATGGTAAGCTTCATGTATCCTTCAGAAGAGCAAACACTGAAGATGATCATCCCGGGTGTCACTATAGATGGCCACATCATCCCAGTAGGCTGCACAGCAACCTTCACAACTTTCCACTACATGGTCCATTAGGCATTGGAATATGGCAGGGGCTCCATGCAAACCAACTGGAATAGCCCCAGCAGAGTCCTGTAGGCAGTGTACTCTCTGGTCTTTGCCTCCAAATGAACCTGCCCATATCCTTTAAAGAGGTCCAAGGTGGTAATAAAAGTAGCAAACAAAAGAACCTTCTCCAAAAAGCCATCGATGCAGGACATGAGGTAAGCATCAAACTTGTAGATTGCACTGAACTTACGGAGGTCTATGCATATCTGAAAGAAGTCATCATTTTAGGTCTGATGACAATATGTTTAAAATGATCTAATCTGGCTAATTTGGTGACTTTTTAAGACAACTGAGCAGTTGAGGATTAAGGGCTTTGCTCAAGGACCCCAGTGGCAGCTTGCTAGGATTTGAACTTTCGAGCTTCCAGTCAGGAGCCCATTCATTCGTTCAATTCCTCATGGTGCAAATTTCTTCAGTGCCTCAGCCAGTCTCAGTCTAGGGGTTAAAACTCTGCGTTATTGATCGGCAGGTCAGGGGTTGAAGCCTCAGCAATAAGAAGCTGCCAATGTAGGGCTCTTGAGCATGGCACTTAACTCTATCTGCTCTAGGAGTGCCGCATCATGGCTGACCCTGTTTATGACCAGCTTACAGCTTCCTAACAAGCTGTAATATGTGACTAATAAAGGCTTCTTTGTCCTCAGTAACCTTTATGGCCTCTCTGGGATAGGTGTCAGATCGTTCAAATGAATGGTGCGCTGAATGTGTGTCCTCTCTGCTTTCTGCTTTGGAAGGACATGTTGCACTAAAGATTGCTGGTCTTTGGCTAGATGTTCCAAATGTATCTGCTCTTGCTGTCCCTTCTGTATCACATGCCAACTCTACATGCACCTCCACCTACCATAAAGGCCATTCTTTCCAGTACGTCAGAAGGTTCACATGATAAGTTCTCCTTTCTCTGCCCTGGTCTGAATGGTATATCTTCATAGGTAACAGGACCCATTTTGTAGATAATAGAATATGGCCTCTGCCACTTGCCAAACAGCTTACTTGTGGAGGTGGGAAACAGGAGGATTTTCTGCCCAGGTTTGTACTCATGCTGATGATACCACCCTTTTTGAGTTTGCTGAGCTGCTTACAGATTCCCTCTGGCAACGTCTTGATACCTCTCCAGGTGGTATCTCATCTCCAACACATACTGAACAATTTCTATTTTAGGCACCTGGCTCTTCTAGGTCTAGTGGTCCCTGAATAGGCCAGACATACTCCAGCTGGAAATGTGAGAACCAGTGGATGTGTGTGGTACCTTTCTTTATGCAAAACGCAGAAAAGGCAGCCATTTATCAAAGTCCTTGTATCTGTAACAAACTTGCTGAGTCTGGTTACAAGTCGATCTGAAGCTGCTCCATGAGCTGGGTAATGAAGTTGGTACCATGATCTATCAGGATTTAGTCAGGAAAACTGACCCGGATGCACAATGTAAAAGAATGAAAGGAAGAAAAGAAAGAGGCCTTGCCTGCACCGGAGAACTGTGTAAACTAATTGAACCTCGGAGAAATAAGAAGTCGTTAAAAGAACGTGTGAGCGAGGAAGTGATTAGGAAAACAAGAGCATGAAGAGGAGAGAAGAGCGAGAGAACACCTAAAACTAATGATAGGAAGAGAGACGAGGCTAAGAGGAGAGATTATTATGAAGAAAACCAACGCATTATTTAGTCAATTAGCTAAATTAAGCGAGACGTGAGCGAGCAAACTGAGAAGGCTGTAACGATCCAAAAACACGAGTGAAGGCACAAACAGAGCTCATTCAGGAAATAATGATTCAATGTTGAACTCAACACAACTCAACCATGAAACACAAAAGCACACACACACTCTAACCAAGCAGTACGCATTTATACATCACAATTTACTCGTCCTGTTGAGGGAATAGATTGGAGTGTATCTGAGATCATTTCAGCTGAGCGTTGTGTCCATGAGAGCATTGTGCTGCATGTTACAGCATCACACCGTGTTTGGGTGGAGGTTTGGGAAAACTCTTCACATTTCTAATTTATAGCTACACACTGAACTGAACTGCAACCTTCTCTGTACTTGACGCTTGAATAGAAGTAATGTTAAGCAAGGAGCAAAACACCGGTGGGCTGGTATAGGAAAAGTCATGAACAACCACCTGAAAGAAGGAAAGAAAGAAAGAAACTGAAATAAAGAAGGAAAGATAGAGTAAAAGAAAGCAAGAAATAGACAAAGAGAAAAGAAATATTGCTATATCAGATACAGATATATAGTAATGATTAGATGTATAGTAATGTTGTGGAACATCAGCGAAGTGAGTTAGTTCCTAGTTCCTGTTCTCACTTGTTATAGCAGCGATAAACAGTCATTCCCTCACCAGCCTCCCTTTATTCTCTCTCTTATTGAACTCACCAACATACCGAGAATGATAAAGACACCGCAGAGCTACATGCTGTTCAAGCTTCCTTTTCCCAACCAAATTCCCCCCAGTGTTCCCCTGACCAGGATGGAGTGCTGAAGCAATAAATATTTATTTAAACAAAATAAATAAATAAACACCTCCTTCAGTGGTCAGTTGGAAAAACAATAATAAAAGAGGAAGAAAAAAAGAAACTCACCTTCTCCCATTCCCTCTCAGTGTTGAGCACGATAACCACCAGTTTAGGGTTCACCTGATAACCATCATCCATGAACGACAGATCTCTGCCCTCCAGATTTACACCCATCATATAGCTGGAACACACACACACACACACACACACACACACACACAGTTAGGTTACTCTTCAGCAATAATGAGTCTGAGAGGGACAGATGGAGATGGGACACAAGAAAGACGAATAAACGAAGACTGAACAAAAGAAAGAACAGACTGAGAAACAAACAGAAATACAGTGAGAAGCGAGACAGGCAAAACAAGAAGTTAAGTGTTAAAGACAAAAGGAACAAAAGAAAAAGGAACAAGAGAGAAAGAAAGAAAGAAAGAAAGAAAGAAAGAAAGAAAGAAAAAGAATGATGGGCAAAAGCAGAAATAAGACAGACACATTGAAAGAAGAGATTCTTTCCTTCCTTTCTTTCTAAGACAAAGAATGAAAGAGAGAACAGTGGGAGAAAGACTGACAGAAAGTAACAGAAACAGAAATACAGATAAAAAGAAAGAGGGACAGCATATAGATCGTTACAGCGCGTATAGCCGTATATGGCGTGTAGATCGTTACAGCACGTACAGCCGTATATGGCGTGTAGATCGTTACAGCGCGTATAGCCATATATGGCGTGTAGATCGTTACAAAGGGTATAGCCGTATATGGCGTGTAGATCGTTACAAAGCGTATAGCCGTATATGGCCTATAGATCGTTACAAAGCATATAGCCGTATATGGCGTATAGATCGTTACAGCATGTATAGCCGTATATGGCGTGTAGATCGTTACAGCATGTATAGCCGTATATGGCGTGTAGATCGTTGCAGCATGTATAGCTGTATATGGCATGTAGATCGTTACAGAGCGTATAGCCGTATATGGCGTATAGATCGTTACAGCATGTATAGCCGTATATGGCGTATAGATCGTTACAGCATGTATAGCCGTATATGGCATGTAGATCGTTACAGAGCGTATAGCCGTATATGGCGTATAGATCGTTATAGCATGTATAGCTGTATATGGCATGTAGATCGTTACAGAGCGTATAGCCGTATATGGCGTGTAGATCGTTACAGCATGTATAGCCGTATATGGCGTATAGATCGCTACAGCATGTATAGCCATATATGGCGTATCGATCGTTACAGCATGTATAGCCGTATATGGCGTATCGATCGTTACAGCATGTATAGCTGTATATGGCACGTAGATCGTTACAGAGCGTATAGCCGTATATGGTGTATAGATTGCTACAGTGCGTATAGACTGTATAGATCGTTACAGAACGTATAGCCGTATATGGCGTATAGATCGTTACAGCATGTATAGCTCTCACTGAGTCATTTGTTTTCATCTGCTGCTCCTCTGTGATGGCTGCTCTCACTCAGGCTAATGAGCTATTTCCTTGTTAGCAAGCTTTCACAGCTCCCCATTTTAACTTCTGCTACATGATGGATAAGCTGACAGAGACCTGCACAGCCACCCTGGGCCTGCTTTATTAAATTGGGCCAGTTACTGTTTACTAACGTCTTTTGGCTTGGATGTTTTTGGAGAATTTTCCAGCAAGCTAAGCAGATGCATTTGTTGCTAACATTGCATTCTCTCTCTCTCTCTCTCTCTCTCTCTCTGTGTGTGTGTGTATGTGTGTGTGTTTATGTGCTTGGAGTTGTTCAGGGCTTCTTCGGATTAAACGGTCGTTTTTAAAGGTGTGTTTTTTGTAGCGTGTGCAGGTGCAGATTCAACCTCAGAGCTAAAATCCCTTGTGCTCACTATTCCAGGGTGTTTACACACACGGAGTGTTTAGTGTGTTTGAATGGAAACCCTGGTATGTTGTCCAGATTAGTGTGGTTCTTTTGGCAGGTGAGAATACAGGGATCACAGATGCAGACCAAAACAAGGGTGAGGGTTAATCTGAGAAGAATGGAAAGAATGAAAAAATGAAACTCTTTCAAGTGTGTTAGTCCTACAGTCATAAAACTCAATGTTTTTTTATTATGGTTATGAAGATATTAGGCATTGTGCACAGCAAACCCACAACCATGTGACAAAATGTGCTCTGATCTGTTGAGATCAACATTTTGGGCATAATTCTAAAAGATACGCAGAATCACTGTGGTGGCAGCATCACGCTACGGAGCTGCTTCTCTTAACACTGTTAGACAGCTGGCAATGAAGAAAAACTCCACCTTTCAGCAAGATAATGACCCAAAGCACAAATCCGAATCCGCGCAGGAACAGCTTCAGAAGAAGAATACCAGGGTTTTGGAGTCCGAGACCAGATCTAAATCCCATCGGAAACCTGTGGAATGACTTGCAGAGGACTGTGCAAAGGAGATTGCTTTGCAGATCGATAAGATCTGGAGCTGTTTTGCAAGGAACAGTGGAATAAAATGACCAAATGAAGATGTTCGAGAAGTTGGTAGATTCCTACCCCAAAACACTGCGCGCTGCTTTACAAGCCAAAGGTGTTTAAACAAAGTATTAACTTAATATTAAGTTAAGAAGTGTACATACAGTATAGATACAGTGGATATACAGTGGTGATTATTCCTCTACCGTTTATTTATTTATTTTGCAAGGTATGTTTGTTCTTAAAAAAAAACCCTAATCTTGTTTTAATAATCCTGGAGCGTATTTCAGCAGCCGCACAGCACCTAGAAATAATGATGTAATGTCATTAGGATGTTATACGGTGGTATACAGCGATACTCGTATATCACCACCCTAAAAGGCGAACAGGCATCGCCTCCGTTATTACCCAGCAGACGCAAGGAGAAGTCAGCTCCTTCCTCCAGCATCTAAGTTTAGCTCCACCTACGGCCTGGGCTACTTCTATCTCACACACATACACACACACACACACAACAAGTCAGAGATTGAGTGTTCTCAGGACCTTAGGCAGATCACAAGTCTCTTTTTCATGTCAGATGAGCCGTCATCGCTATTCACTACACCATGCATCATTATTCAGAACCTTTGCGTACTCTGCATCAAGACTAACGGCTTGTTTTTTTTTTTCCAACTTCGAACCGCTGTCGCAAAACATCATTTTCACATTTCCTTCCCTCAGTCCCCGAACGTAGCGCTGTACTGCAAGCTGGTCAGCTTTTCATTATTATGCCCCCAGATTCCGAGCCAACATCCATAAATCAATTTCCAAGAAAACGCTCACGGTCAGATGTTATTCCCACGTTATCGGATTCGGACGTGTCTCGAAATGGAGAGGTAGAGAGGGAGGGAGTAAGGGAGTGAGGGTTGGGAGCAGACAGCCGTCTGGTTCCCGTACGAGTCACTGTGATTATCCTCATCCTTCACACCTTCTCAAAGGTCAGAGGAGAGCAAGAGGTCCCTTTCTTATTCACTCTGATCGTCTCAGAGGCCGCAGTCCTTCGAGGTTTCAGAGTCAAACTCGGAGAGTCAGACTTAGTTTATTTTACATTACAAGCTTTAACTTGTTCTTTGTCGAAGTCTGAGTAAATCCCACACGGCGCTGACTCACACCTCAGTTTATCACTTCCATCAAGTGCTCAGGATGTGTGCAGGATAAATAAAGACCCAAAAAACACCACTGCAAACCCTCTACACCTGCTCTCAGACAAGAAATAAAAATCTGTTTAAATATGAATTAGTGCTGATCAATAAATCATGTTTTCATCGTCATAGCGATGTGATCGTGTACAATAACCACATCGCAAAACACTGCAATGAGTAAGAAAAATCGATTTATCTACACATGCTGTGCGGTCACAATCAGATGAAGCCCCTACACGCTGATGTTCCCATCAGGACACGCCCCCTCAGTAAGACAAGAGTGGAAGAACATGCCTAAACAGGCGTACTTTAGGACCCTGGGGGAATATTCTGGTTGAAAGTAGACAGGTTTGTATTCTATTACAATTCTGACACAAAATGGTGACCGCAGAGCCATGTTTCGGTGCCTAGGTTCCAGCTGTGAATTGCAGTGATCCATTTGCTTCTCAT
The DNA here is from genome assembly GCA_030014255.1 of Parauchenoglanis ngamensis. Classification (NCBI taxonomy): domain Eukaryota; kingdom Metazoa; phylum Chordata; class Actinopteri; order Siluriformes; family Auchenoglanididae; genus Parauchenoglanis; species Parauchenoglanis ngamensis. The sequence continues at coordinate 13,990,122 of JAQMYM010000010.1, forward strand.
TTCTTTAGTTTCAGTAGTGCGTAAAAAGATTTCTTCTTGAGTCTGTTTGTACAGTCAATCGCACAACAGCTCGTTGCCATTTTAGATGTTTTGTGGCATTCGAGCTCAACGCTAACGCTGCCACTGGGTGAGTCTTTCTGCCACTCAGTGGGTGTAACCACAGTGACTCCCACCTGCTGTGATGTAACGTGCATATGGGCGGAGTCGAGGGCCTTGACGAATGTAATGGGAGACACTACAGTTTTCTTTTTTAAATGGCCATGTTTCATTTAATTAATCATTTATGTTGTTTTCCCCCAGAAAATATTTTAAATGCAGCAGGGGAAATTAAACTAAAAAGTCTTATAGCTATAATGTCTTATTTAGATGTTTTGTTTCAATTTCTTCAATAAAAGCATGTTTGAAATAACTGACGTCACTCATCCGGTGATTCTGTTCTGTTCTGAGAGCTTCTCAGTTAAACTATTATGTGTTAATTATTTTAATCTAATTCCTCTCATTTTCTTTAGAAAGGATTACTGTGTTTCCTTTTCTGAATTTTACATTTTAATAACAAAGGAGGCTCAAACAGACATTTAGACTAAAATTAGATTACAGTCAGAAACTGAGTCACGCATGAAAACAACAAGGCTTTTCTCAGACCATATCGATGATACGTGCGGCTTACTGCTGGATACGTGTGGGCTTTTATACAGAAAAGAATTAACGAGAAGGATTTACATCATCATTTTTTCATTTAAACTTTTACATCGTTATTTTTTTTATTACAATTATAGATTTTTAAAAATTCCAAAATAATAGTAAAAACAACACTGGCTTTCAATTCCAACTATGACATGAGGTTGTTGTTGTTTTTAATATTGACATTTTAAAATTCCAATTTCAAGATTATTGTTTTAATTAGAATCATTGACCTTGGCGTAATTCCAATGTTAACATTATGATTTACTTTACTACATTTTTAATACAAAATTAAATTTTTCAAACCTCTTTTTACAACTCAGCTTTACATTGTTTACATGCAAAAATTGACCTTAGTTTTATTGAGATCTTTTTTAATTTACTCAAATTTGACATATTTTACATTTTAACTTTGACATTGGTTTTTTTATTTAGGTCTTTTATTATTGCCATTATGTCCTTTGACTTCTTTTAAAAAATTAACCTTGAAGTTATTGTGGTGTATTTATATTTTCAGCTTATTCCTTTGGCATCAGGTTTTTTTTTTTCCCCCAAGTTCCAACTTTAACCTTTAACCTTGCAACTCTGACATTTTATTTATTCCTGATTAATTTACCTTTTTATAGTGTTTGCAAAGCAAAGCCCTACTATACTGTTATCCCTCACCTACTTATGTTTCTTCTTCTTCTTCTTCTTCTTCTTCTTATTATTATTACAGGATCAATGACTCAATTCATATTTAACGTAGAAATGTTTCATAGGTCCTGTTACTGGTTCAGCGGCTGTGACTTTTTGTTTTTTTATTCCACTCGCATCCCTCTTTCCATTCATTTTTTCCCATAGGACTTTGAATAGGAGCACTTTATATACTTTAAACTTACTAGACCTGTTCTAAAAGCACTCTACTGCTGTTCATCGCTCTAACACTCCTACTTTCTGTTTTTCATCCCTCGCTTTTTTCCCGTTGACTTCAGTTCATGTTTCAAGGCCAAACCGCTAATGTTAATATCTAACTTTCCCATCCATTTTATTCTTTATCACTCACTCACTCTCTATCTGTCTATCTATGCTAATATTTAACTTCCCTATTCCACTTTTTTAAATCTCTCTCTTTCTAATTTGCATTTACCTTTCCATCTGGTTCTTAATTACAATTTTGGGTTTGTTTTTTCCTTCCCAACACTGACCACAGTTTATTCCAACTTTGACAGTAAGGTTTAAATAAACAGGACTTTAACATTACTGTTCTGTACGGTAATATATCTTTAACGTGCTACATTTTTGTGTGAGGAAAAAAAACCTGAGTAAGAAATGTAGTTTAGCTTTGGGCATAAACAGAACTGAGCCACCTGCTGCACCGACGCGGCTCAGAGTGTGTGTGTGTGTGTGTGGTGAAGGCATGAGCGCAGTTCATATATCAAAGTTCACCTCAGCGGAAAAATGAGCATTGATTTTCCCCCCAGCTGAGTCGAGCGCTCTCTTAAACCAGCGTGTGAACATGTTTCACTCTCTAATCACACATCAGAGAGCCGAGGAAAAGAATAAACATTAAACCAATAATTGATATTATATCGTAAATGATTACAAGATTGTTCACAAGGTCAGGGCTGAATGTCATAAATGTTCGAGGGGAGGGACGGGCGTGATGTAAGGAATGAAACACTGTTACCGTTACCGTCTCCACATCTAGTATTTTCCTATAACAGCATGTCCCCGAGTGTTTGATTCCTCTCACACCATTTTTAAGTAAATGAACACTTTTTTTATCTGTTTCTAGTTATATTAAATGTTTGCGAAACAGGTTCTCATTTACGTTACAGCAACTATAAACAGTCGTTCCCTCACCAGCCTCTCGTTTGTTTGTTACTTGAGCTGTTGTTTTGTTTTGTTTGCTTGTAATGAGCCATTGCTATGGAAACCATAACGTTGCACACTTCGGTTCAGGAAATGAACGAACTGAGCATTCGAGAACACTGCGGTTGAGCGTTATATAATAATCTCATTTAACCCTAACCCTAGACCTGTTTATAATGCAAAGCATACAAAGTACTATGATATAACAATTCAGTAATTAATTTCCTTCCCAAATCATAGCCACAGCATAATATCGTGTTAATAATTAGCATGATACAGGATACGATTAGCGTGATATTAATCTGTGGCCACGCCTTAAAAAACAAAACTTAAGGAAACACGACGCAGAGCTACAAGAGACGGATTCATTGCGAAAAAATAAAACAAACCAAAACCGAGCGCTCTAGATTATTCAGCGTGTAGGGCAACCTGAAAGGGCTGATTAGTGAATTAAATCCACGCCGTTGGTATTCGTCGATTTCTGTCAGCATAAGGATCAGCAGGAAAAAAGCCGAGAAAGTCGATGCCTGCGCTGGACTGCTATATTCTATTAGCGTGATGCGGGATTTGAGTGGCCGATCCTGCTATTCTGAGCAGTGAATAAATAAAAGCAGGTCATGAACGCAGTGCTAATGGCCTCCTGAAAGCGCTGACCGCTCGCTAATAAAAGCATGTGTTGTCTGGCACCTCCAGCAAACAGAAATTGCCTGTGTTAAGATCTCATTCTGCCTCATGAGGCGACCAGAGCAGGTTAGTAAAGACCTCAGGTTAAAAAGAGGAAACAAAAGGAAAGCAGGAGCTCTGAGGAGACAGAGAGAGAGAGAGAGAAAGAGTATTTATATCACACACAAAAAAAGCACTATGAGAACATCGCCAGCTTCCTGCTCTCGACCCGGCTGATAAAGACGTTAAATACGTCCTGAAAACCAACAAGCGGCCGCATGGCTGCGTGTCGAAGCGTCTATTCTTCTGAAAAGAAAAGAAAACCCAGAGTATTTACTGAGGAATAATGAGACGTACGCCATGCCTCACGGTTGTCTCGGAGGTGTTGTGTTTTTGTGTGTGTTGGGGGAGATAGCGGAGGTCTGCTACGTCGCTGCGCACGAGAACTCGTCCTCTTTACAGAAAGATATCCACCTCTGCTGAAATTCTGCACAGGCATAAAATGTCTTACAGCTCCCATGTGAACCTCCACTGCAACGACGTGATGCTAAGTCTAGCGAACGTTGTCACGCCATCGAACGGACGACACGATACGCATGTCATCAAGATCGGATGCTAACATCGATACGCTAAACTTCTAAAAAAAAAAAGCGAGGAAATTATATAGGGGAAAAAATACCTAGAGGAACAAAAAACAAAACCGATCCTGCTCCGAACAGCAAAATGGCCCCGATAGTTTATAATTCCGTTTAATGTTGTGGGACTTGCGTTATAGCAGCTAGAAACGGTCGTTCCCTCGCCGGCATGTCTTACTTCCCGTCTTTTAATTAGTAAGTAAAAAACACAGCTTGTCAAGAACGTTACCTCTTTACCTCTGTTACTAAGTGCTCGCACTGGAGACTCCTTCCGTTACTATCCTGATAGCTTGTGTATTACTGAACAGCGTCCTGCGAAAGTCCTGTGAATTGGGCTGTTACTGTAGAAATGCTAATGTCTTAATTATAATAATAATAATAAACCTGTGATCTGACCAATCAGAGCTGAGAAATCCAGAGCGCTGTGATTTAGGAAACAAATAAATATGAAAGAGAGAGAGAGAGTGAGAGAGAGAGGAAGAGAGAGAGTGAGTGAGCGAGTGAGAACGAGTGAGAGAGCGACAGAGACAGAGAGAGAGTGACAGAGAGAGTGAGAGCGAGTGAGAGAGCGACAGAGCGAGAGCGAGAGAGCGTCAGAGAGAGAGAGCGAGTGAGAGAGCGAGCAAGAGAGCAACAGAGAGAGAGCGAGAGAGCGACAGAGAGAAAGAGCGAGAGTGAGTGAGAGAGAGAGCGAGAGAGCAACAGAGAGAGAGTGAGTGAGCGAGTGAGATAGAGACAGAGAGAGCGTGAGAGAGAGAGAGTGAGAGAGCGTCAGAGAGAGAGAGCGAGAGCGAGTGAGAGAGCGAGCAAGAGAGCAACAGAGAGAGAGCGAGAGAGCGACAGAGAGAAAGAGCGAGAGCGAGTGAGAGAGCGAGCGAGAGAGCAACAGAGAGAGAGTGAGTGAGCGAGTGAGATAGAGACAGAGAGAGAGAGACAGAGAGAGAGTGAGAGAGAGAGAGCGAGAGCCAGTGAGAGAGTGAGAGTGAGAGAGCAAGAGAGAGACAGTGAGAGAGTGAGAGAGAGGGCGAGTGAGAGAGCAAGCGAGAGAGAGAGAGCGAGAGAGACAGAGTGAGAGAGAGAGCGAGCGAGAGCGCAAGCACGAGTGAGAGTGAGAGTGAGAGTGAGAGTGAGAGTGAGAGCGAGAGCGAGAGCGAGAGCGAGTGGCGTTTTGCCTGAAGGCAGACAGTGAGTATAAATAAGGTCAGGTCTCCACCTGCTCCTGACACACAGCTACTTCGCTCAACGCAGCACTAATTTACATAATGACTTATATGAACATAACCTGCCTCTTTCTCTCTCCAGCGTTAACACAAGGCTTTGCCTGGAGCAGGGAGAGAGCCTGTAAAAGCACCCGGCGGTTTCACCCTCTTCATTTCAGCGCACTTTAATAGGCCTGGAACCCAGACGTGAGCGTTCCGGCCCTCACGAGTCCAATCCGAGCTCCTCAAATCTCACTGCGTTGGTGGTTTTTGCGGGTTAACGCGTCAGCCGTGGACGCTCTCGTCATGTAAATGCTCTCATTCTGGAGTCTGCAGTGTCCCAGATACAAACCACCTTAGCAACCGAGCGAGAGATCAAAAGAGAAACGCCTACTCAGCACACGCTTTCCGGCGCCGAGAAGCCGAGTGAGTGATGGGAACCCATGGCAACTCCTGAATCTTTCTGTAAAAGAAATCCTATCTGCCAACACAACAACACTATCTGTATATGTATCTGGGCTTAAACCTGATGTGGCCTAGACATCAAGGTGGGTTTTTTTTCTTTCATTCTAAATTAAATCCAAACCCTACAACTATACCCCTGGGAACACTGGGAACACTGGTGAGTGCAACGTGGTTCTGACAGTTCCTTAACCTCAGCTGCTCCAGTTCATTACGGATCTCAACTAGAAACTAGTGTCCACCTCCTGAAAGTGTGTGTGTGTGTGTGTGTGCCTGTTTCCTTTTTCAATTCATTACAGTATATCTAAACTGCTCACTTCCTGTGAAGCATTACATCACATTAAGCCGTGCTGGACTCACGCCTACATACAGCATGTTCCTGTTCTGCTCTCGGTTCTCCTGTAGTGTAGTTTTTGAATTCGTTGTTGTTATTTAGTTTTAATAAGAACTTCTTGAATGGACCTAACCAGCTGAGTAGCTTCTATTTCTCAAAATATGATATTGCGGTTCCCGACCCTAATCATACGAAGTAAATTTTTAAGGGGCGTGACTGAGTAAACTGCACTCGATCATTAGTAGATTTATGCTAAGCCTGTGCCAGGAACTCTAGGAACTGCCCTTAAAAAGAGCTCCCCCGACACGTCCCTGTAAACCTCATCTACACTGTACTGTAAACTTTCCTTTTCCAGAAAAAGGCGAGCGAAGAAAAAGAGCAAGACTTCTGTATCCCGCAGGATGTAATGGAGTGTGGAGCGACGTGCCGGTTCAGACGGGACAGACGTCACACCTGAGGTTTTCTCCTATTTTACTGAAGGTAAAAAAAAAAAACCCGGCAGAATATTTCAACGCGTGTGCTGATGGATACAATCCGGCACCACGATCATAACACCAACTGACGGAGAATCTTTCGGCTGTCCTTGAACATTTCTGCAGGACACATCAGCCCAGAGTTGTGCAGAATCGGTGCTCGGGTGCGTTAAAGCTGTTCTGGCGCCTCGCTGACACGCTGCATGTTGTGTTTTGCTCTAATCTCTGCAGCATTCCCACCCAGCAGCACTTTAATGTAAGTGGGCTAAAAAGCAGGCCTTCTGAGAGGACGTGCGCCATATCCTGTGTTCGGGTTCTCCGGCTGTGGCAGTAATATTCCAGTGATCTCCTGTCACAACACTGCGTGGCTGAACCCTGGGCTGTCTGTTATCAAAACAAGCACAGCTTGCTGAGTGTCAGAACCAATTAGCCAGGTGTGATTACCAGTGGCAAAAGAAAGGCGCACGTGATTGGATTTATGCACAACACCTGCCAACCAAGACAATCTGACATGCATGCGTTAAATATTCCGGACAATGCGAAAGATTTATATGAAGAAAGAATATAGAATGCATGCAAGCCTCTTTTCTTCTTTCATTGCTAGAAATTTCCACGCTAGCTAAATTATTTACTCATCACTATAAAAGAGCTCATTTTTGACAAACCACATGCCTTAACTATGAACTTTACCTGCGTAACGCACTTGGAGGAGTCTCCGGCTTCTCGGCTTGCCCCGAGCAGCTAACCGTTCCGTCCGGAATGCGGCCCTGCTCTCGAAACATGGCGGCCGCGGCGTGACTGAAAATCCCCACCGCGTCCCTCACGCGGGTTTCCAGCGGATAGTCCCACTCGTCGTAGGCTATAGATATCATTCCCGGGGGAAAGGTTTCGGGGGTCCGCTCCGGGTTGCCAGACGTAAGGCTGGGAACGATCCAGACGAAGCCGGCGCCGACCAACCCGAGCGATCGGGCCTCGATCAGCACCAGCTCCGCCTCGTCCTTGGAGCAGTAGAGCAGAATGACGGGCGACTGGATGCGCTTGAGCTGCACGTGCGCTCTGTCCTCAGGCTCGCCTACGCCGTCAAGCGTCACCACGCTCTGCAGGTCCCAGCGCACGAAGCTGTGCTCCACGGTCGAGCGGATGGTCGCGACGAACTCCTGGTGGCCCGGGAACCTGGTCGTTACCACGGAGAAGACGTGCCAGTCGTATTCCTCCATGACAGACAGCATGAGCAGGGCTTCCTGATGGAGCGATGCGCTGAACTGAAAAAAAGAGGAGCTGGCGTCCTGCGGAGGAGGAAATAAAGAATAAACGTTAGGAGTAGACACTGCGGTTTACTATTTAAACAATCACGGTGACAAATGGTGAGCATTTGCGCAGTCATGTTTAAGGAGAGTGGGGGAGGGGCGTAATATCGTTTCCAGTCGGGAACTGCTTGGTGGCAGTGCCAAGTGTAAAAGCAAACAGTACAAGTTTTATATCACAGTGTATAAACGTGTCTGCAGCACTTTCTAATGGTCAACAACGTTCACATTACCTGTGAAGTCTGTGAAGTAGCCTGTTTAATCATTTTCGGTCACAAGTTTCCCTGTTTTTATGCTGTCTTTATTCTTCGTTCGTAAACTATGACTAATGGTAGCCAAGTTGAACCTAAATGACTAGATTTTATTGTATAATAATGAACTCAGAATAAAAATAATTTGACCCTGACGGAAACCCCGCCTACTGGAGAGCAGGTGAGGTCAGGGGAAGTGGGCGGAGCTTCCAGGTGGCGTCGGTTAATATCGGCCAGCTCGCTACACCTGTGTGTAACTGTGCATCGTTCCAGATCTGATGCTTTTATTGGAGGATAATAGAAGGCTGTTCTTTCGGCATGTTATTGAGTAATAACTCACACCAGTGTACGCCGGTGTTAAATTGCGGCGCTCCGTTACGAGATGCGTAAACGCTGGCAGGTCCGGTACTGTAATGTAATATATTGGGAAATCGTGACAGTGTGTTATTGTGTAGAGACAATGAAATCCTAGCAGTTGGTGAAAACATTACAGAGGGAGAGAGAATAAGAGAAAGCTGAGCCCGGAGCGCTGCTGCAGTCACCAGCCGAGTTACTTCAGAGTAATGACTGCGTCTTTAAAAGGTGACAGAATTACAGCGTGAAACACCAAGTCGTTTATGCACTCCGAAACTCATTCAGCTCATGAATAGCCGTGCACACGTACACACAGATCTCCTGATACGCAGCAGGAGTCGGATTAAAAGACAGGAGCTCTGCACACCGCAGTGCTTGGTAAACGGGTTAAGCAGGTAAAGGAAATGGAGTTTAGATTTTATTACACTCGGAGCTTCAACAGAGTTCCATTTAGGGGAGAAAAATGGACGCAGGATGCAGCCGAATATCAAAATAATCTCCTGGTGCTTACTGCCCCGAGAGGCGGCGTCTCAGACGAACCCGACAAACGGAGAGCAGAGAAAGGGGGCGTGGCTGATCACCTGACTAGCATGGCTGTCACCGATTGGCTGATTGGCTCTCCAGAGGAAGAAATAAGCCCCTGCGTCTTTTAACATGTGCTGGGTTCAAATATTATTGAGAAACACTCTGAACACAATCGCAAAATCATCTGTAAAAACTAGATGAAAATGATTCATTAAAAAAATCAGGTGAAAATAAACGAATCATTCAGGGGAAAAATATATAGATTTCTTGTACATGGGGAAAAAAAAAATCTGTAAATAAAATAAATGAACGAATCATTTGTAAGAATCCTGTGCAAATAAATGATTCATGTGGAAAAGAATAAATTGTGGATGAATAAACGAATAACGTGAACATATTTTGAAATATCGCAGTGAAAGGAATGAATCATTTCCTGTTATTCTCTCAGCAGCGGCGGTTAATAAATCAGTACCGTGTGCGCCGCTATATGTTCATCAGTTACTGTTTCTTGTGTTAGAAGGTTTAAGCACAGGATAGTGTTTCAGATAAATCACTTTCAAAGATGAATAGGACATGTACAGCGCTAACTAGCGAGTGGCGCTGCTTACAGATTGCCTCTTGTGGGCGTGGCCTGTCTGTTTCACTGATAAACCTTAGTGACCAAAAGGTAAATCCTACAGCCCGATGTACGGTTTATACACCGCCGCAGACTGACGCACGTGTCACGCGCTAGGCTCGCTAGCTGTGCTAGCTACGTACGCTCACCAGACCATCCCCGCTACTTCCTTCTTTCTCTGTAATGTTTCTGTGCAAGTTTGGTGACAGGATGTCGGCTGGAACTGAAGAAATGTCGGTCGTGTGGATTTGCTGCTACTGCACGAGTTGTCTCTGATAGATTGTTACAGCAAAATACGTCGGCAAAATACCTGAAGACATTCAGCTAAAGTGCTAAAGTTCAACACCGTTAGCAAGGATGCTAGTTGACTCCATTTCATGCTAAATAACCCTGACACTGTTACTATTTAAGAGCAGAAAGGCTTTTTTTAAATAAATAAAGCGCGAGGGAGAGAGAGAGTTTTGCTGGACATGGTTTGAATGGTTAAATCTGTATTTACTCAGATTCCGTGCTGAGAAATGGTTTACAGCGTAGCGTTTAAAAGCAGAATGGACGTATTGTTGGACCGAGAGCGAGGAAAAAAACCCTTTTATGAGTGTGAACATCCAGTACAAAGCACAATAATGCGAGAGCCGAACAGAGACGCCACAATGCGATACGCAATATTGAGGCCTATTGTGTGGGAGACAATGTGGCGTGGCAGCTGAGAGACAGTCAGCAGTCAGCGCTCGCTCGCTCGCTCGCTCGCTCTTCAGACTCCTGAAAGACGAGCGTAACGTCTGCGTGCTGGAGCGGCCGCGCTGATGGATCGGGGAGGGAGCCGAGGAAAGTCCAGGCCGACGGGTGTTCGTTCGCGTTGCAGCCTTACTGAAGGTTTGCGTTTGAAGTCTCCCTCAAAATGACTCACTTCCTGTCGACGTTTGGAATGAACCAATATCGAGTTTGCGCAGACGAGAGCACGCAGGAAGACCAGCGACGCGCAGTCTTTCGGTAAACTGTTTTCGTTACTGCGCAGGTTTACACAAACAATTAGGACGAAAGTCTGCGTCTTTGAAGGAAAACTCTCTCTCGCTTGACCCGAGAGTCGTTTCATCAGAGTGCTTCACTCGTCTAGTCCATCCATCCATCCGTCCGTCTATCTATCCATCTAACTGATGTGTTCATCCATCAGAGCCGAAGTGACCTGGAAAAACAGCACCATCATGAAATTCTGTCCTTATAGCTGAGCGACGGCTCGTCCCTCAAACACCACTCTGACCTCTGTGTGTGTGTGTGTGTGTGTGTGTGTGTGTGTGTGTGTGTGTGTGTGTGTGTGTGTGTGTGTGTGTGTGTGTGTGTGAGAGAGACAGAAACACAGGGATGATGCCTCCCATCAAGCCTTTTCTCCTTCGTGGCAGAACAGAAAGGAGGAAAAAAAGCAGAACTCCCAGAATTCATTAGTCCTTCATTACACTTTACCTCGAGGGAGCAAACAAAAGAAAACCGGTTAGCGCACGAGATCCGCGCGGCTCGACTCCAGCAGACCCCGAGCTCCCGTTCAACCGCGAACGACCAGGCCGCTCCTGCTAATCCTCTCCTGCAGGAAGGGAACAAATGGAAGCTTTTCTTTCGTCATCTTTTTCCCTTCTTCTGTTTCGTATAATTTCGAGAAGGCAAATTTGCGCTCGCCTGACAACTCGGTTAATGCTAATTCGTTCGTATTTAGGAGGCGTGCTTAAAAAAAAACACGCCAGAGGACAAAACGAAGGCACACACACACACACACACACTTTATTAAGGCACACTGCTATCAGATCCACTGCTTTTTTCTTTAAGCGTGTGTTTAATATTAGGCAGAGCAGCATTCTGTCAGAGATGGAAATGTAACGTCACGTCAGAGAAAACACAAGCTGACACGTTTACATCAGTGAATTCTAACACACACACACACACACACACACACAGAGGTGTAATTATTCTCCTACAAACATGAGAATCTGACTGATCTTATCGCGTGAGTCACAGGCACTGTGTGTAATTAAACGCTTTAAATAATTAAACACGCACAATAGAAAATGCTCAGGTGTGTGTGTGTGTGTGAGATGTTTATACTACACTCGTATTCATCTTCATATAAAAGACAATAACGTCCCCTTACTTTAACGACTTTTCAGTGCGTTTGTCGAGTCCCCGTGAACGTTGCTATAGAAACGATGACGTAACATTAACCTGTGATTTGCAGCTGCACTGCTGTCGGAAACACCTCTCGACCAATCAGAACCCGGAACTCCACCTACACTTCCGGAGACTTGTGAAGCCGGAGCCACGTGATTCACACGTGAGTCAGGCTGCACACGTGTTACCATTCGGTCCTTCTGCGCACGCTTGGGTCTGATCTCCTGCATATGATGTAACGCTGATATTGTGATAGCGATACGTGGAGATACACTTAACGCTAACGTGTTCACGTGCGACTGGAAAAGCAGGACACGCTGCTATCCATCCAGTGGTCTCGGTCGCGGTGTAACTGCTCCTGGCTCAGGCTGATCTGCCCTTGTTTTTCTGACTTTGGAGCGCTGAAACGGAACGCGCGTCATCGCGCTAGCGTGTGTGGAACGACTGCGGTGTGGATTAAACGGAGAGTCGTGACGCGACGCATCCGGCGTGACTTTGGGAAAAGTCGTCCGACTCCGTGTGAAGTTCGCTCGAGGCTTTGGCCGTTTTTTTATTTTTTTTTCAATCTTTCTACCGTTTTCTCCCAATAACATCATACGCCTTGTGGTCTTTGCGTCACTTCACAGAGGGAGCACACACACACACACACACACACACATGCGTGCAGAAAAAAGAGAGAAAGCTACGCTGATGATTTGACTCCTTCGCCCACATGGTAGATGGCACGGCTTCAGTCAAACAGAGACAGAGACAGAGAGAGAAAAGAGAGAAGAGGGGGATGAAGGAAACGGGGTGCACTGAAACCCCCCTCCGTTTTCAAATCAAAGAAATGAGTTGGATATTTATAGCTCGGAGGAGCCGCAGGCTGCAGGCTCTCCTTCTCTCCAGCCCTATCTCACTTACTCTTCCTTCCTTTGTTTTTTTATCCTCTCGCCTTTTTATTCCCTTCTGCTCTGTTTTAAACTCGGGAAGGGAAGACACCTGTCAGAGCCCCACCATATACGCGCACATCACGAAGTGCTCATTCACAACGCCGTGCGGTTTCAATCCCGTTAAAAACTCTACCATTTTTATTTCACCATATTTCTCGCCATTCTAGACGCTTCGTAATCGTACTGCCCCTGTTGGTCAAACGGGGGAACTGCAGCGATCCGGCGCTACTAAATAAGAGGGGCGGAAAAAGGCGTTTTTTTTCCTTCAACCTATAAGATCTTGTTTTATAGCAACGAATTAAAACAAAAAAACAACATCAGCCAGCAAGACGTTTTGCTTGTAACTGCTCGCTGCCTCGGGGATGGGATGAGGTTTCACTCAGTTCCACACGCGTCCCTCCGATCTCCTGCTTCCGGTGAATAATTTGCACTGCAATGCTTTTCTTTTCCCTGTCAGTGTTACACCATTATTACTTTTAACTGTAAATATTGACTTAATGAATCAAGTTAAATGACTCAGTGGTTCAGCAATCAATTAAAATCTCAACAAACTGACTCGAGGGGAGAAATCTCTGCTCTCGAGAAACACACACACACACACAAACTAAAACAACACACGCCTCTTATGATGAGCTGCTTACATACATTTCAGGAAATCTGTTCTCAAATATATTTCTCCATAACACACACACACACACACACACACACACACACACACGTGCAAACTCTTATACATTCTAAACAAAATGAAAAGCTTTGAGAGCACGGAGACTTCCCCCTAAATTCAATTTCCACAATACGCTGTTATTTGTTTTTTATTTGGTTTTTTTTTGTCTGACAACACCGAGAACGCAGCTGTCATAGCGTGTGTGTGTGTGTGTGTGTGTGAGAGAGAAGACGAATTGCAGTTGATGTATATCATTTTGCAGTTTCACACGCATCTGTACGTTTCCATCCGACAGTAAAGAAGCCGCCGCTTTCCTGGTGTGAGGAATAAAGCGCTCGTTCCAGGACGCTAATCAGCTGATCGCGGTCGCACAGCATGGGGTGTGTTACAGGAAGTGTTTTATTCCTCCTGCACCGCAGCGACTAACTGAACTTTCTCTCTCTCTCTGTCTGAAAACACAAGCGCTGTTAGTTAAAAGCTTAAAAAAGGCTGTTATAGGATGATGGTGCGGTGGTTAGCACTGTCGCCTCACAGCAAGAAGGTCCTGGGTTTGATCCCCGGGTCACCCAGGGTGTCTTTCTGTGTGGAGTTTGCATGTTCTCCTCGTGCATGCGTGGGTTTCCTCCGGGTGCTCCGGTTTCCTCCCACAGTC
>JAQMYM010000010.1:14013967-14034707 GCA_030014255.1 Parauchenoglanis ngamensis
GAGAGCGCGAGAGAGCGAGAGAGAGCGCGCGAGAGAGAGAGAGAGAGAGAGAGAGAGAGAGAGAGAGAGAGAGAGGGAGAGAGAGCAGCTCTGATGTAGAAGGCAGTCTAAAAATATTTATCTTTTATTAAAACACCCGTTAGTTATATACACACACACACACACACACACACACACACACACACACACACACACACACACACACACTCCCTCTCCTGGCAGTAACCTGACGTGACGTCGATCCAGCCGTGGTTCCTTCCTTATCAGTGTGAGCTCCTCCGCCTCTGCGGCTGAATCCTCCAGTCAGGAGGTGCTGATTAGGTTTCGGTACCAGCAGCTACATTATCGTTTCTATAGTAACGGCAGCTCCTCCTCAGGGCCGTGTGCGGTGCGCCGCTAATAAGAAGCGGATTAGAAGTGTGTGTGATCGTCGATGTGGTGGAATGTTTATGGTAAGGAGTCTCCAGTGTCAGAGGAGATCTGTACATCATGAACTCCAGCACTGTCTGTTTTCCAATCCCTGCGTTTTTCAGTGTTGTTTTTTTTTTTGTTGGTCATCCTTCGATGCAGTAAACAGCACTGTAATGGAACTCGCAGTCATTACGGCACTCCTGGGTTCTGCGTCTCAGGCTGAGTGGAACGGAAGAAGCACGAGCGCCGTTTGGAGCACTCCTGAGGACTCTCTGCCTATTTAAGAACCCTGAAAACGACATCAGCCCGTGTAAAATGTCACTTAGAGGGTGGTGTCCTGCTTCACCTGGAAGTCACTTTAGCTAAAAGCATCTGTCAAACAAATAGATCTCAGTGCGAGGAAATCTGAAAGGGGGAGAAAGAAAACGTTGACGAGAGAAAAGAAAGCAACAAGGTTACTGAGAAATGCAAACACGAAGATATAAGTTGAAATCAGTAAATTTGTACGGCCTCATTTAGAGCTGGATACGTGAAAAAGGAGCGTCAAGGCCGCGGCCCCGCCCACTTGCTTTCTCTTGGCTCGCAAGGCTGCGTCCTTTCCCCTTCAGTGATCTGAGGTTTCTCCCAGGATGTTTTGATTTATGTTAAAGACACAAATCTATATCATGGCCACGACTTACTAATTCACTCCCACGATATCTCTTCCCTCCCTTGTTTTAGCTCAATAGTGGCCACGTTTGAATCATTTTTTTTGTCTCTTCTATTTTGTCACGTGTCGTTTAGCATGGACGATAACGTCAGAGTTATCGGGAGGATCGGGTGTGAGCGTTTAGCTGCTTGACCGGATATGCTTCAGATTTGAGTGTGATGTAAAACTGTCCGATCTGAGCTGTTTACACGTACGCAACAGTATCCGGCGAAATCGGCAGGCAGCCGCCGTCTCATCCGTCACGTCTGTGTGTAAATGCGTGTAGTGTAAACAAGCGAGTGTTACATATTTAATTCGCAGCAGCATTTGGGTTTGTACTGCTCTCTCTCTCGCTCGCTCTCTCGCTCGCTCTCTCGGGATAAAAGCAGTTTCAACAGGGCAGAAAACAGCCTCGCTGCTTAACTCTGTAGTTTGCTCTCTTTCATGATCTTCTGCCCACTCTCTCTTTCTCTCTATCGCTCTATTTTTTTATTCTCTCTATCTCTCTCACACACACACACACACATATCTGTGTTCAACACCCGTCTCTCCTCTGGGAGTGAAAATCTGAACATGCGGGCAGAGACCTGCTTGGCTCTGTGTGTGTGTGTGTGTGTGTGTGTGTGTGTGTGCGCGCGTTCGCTCCGCTGTGATTCCTGCTCCCACATGGCAGTGGCAAACACACTAAAGAAGGGTCTTTGCTCTTCTATTTTTCATAATGCAAGAAAGATTTTCCGAGTTTTCCGGATCCTCCAGGAGCCTTGGAGCCTCGCGGTGGGAAAACATGCAGATTGAAAAGGACGGGATGGAAAAATAAAGAGATAGAGAGAGCGACAGAGGGAGGGAGAGCGAGAAGAAGGCCAGCGTTCAGCTGGTTAAACCGAATTTTGCACAGCCTCCCATCAGAATTTCACAATGTGACTTATAAAATGTGGATGACTGGCTTTAGTTGCTCCATGGTGGGAAGCACAGTGACTCATGAGCGGCCAGAACCTCAACACGCACACACACACACACACACACACACACACACGCGGTTGCATAACTGTGTTAACTGAATGCTCGGGTATTAAGTGCAGCCAGTAAAACATCCATCATTTCATTTTTAATATCGGCGGAGTTAAAGGCAGGACTGTACGCTTCTCCCGAGCGCTGGAACAGAGTAATTACTAAATTAGGTTAAAAGGATGCTCTTGTAGCTTTTCCCTGCATTATAGTGTTCACGATGACTCTAACGAAACATGATGTGTATAAGATTTCCATATTCTTTGCGAAAACAGCACATAATCGCATCCATGAAAGAAACTTTTTGCATCCCATTAAACGGGCCTTGCATTTTAAGCCTTTAAAAGTAAGCTGCGTG
Source organism: Parauchenoglanis ngamensis (assembly GCA_030014255.1). Lineage (NCBI taxonomy): Eukaryota > Metazoa > Chordata > Actinopteri > Siluriformes > Auchenoglanididae > Parauchenoglanis > Parauchenoglanis ngamensis. Next base: position 14,016,430 of record JAQMYM010000010.1, read on the forward strand.
GATGAACAAAGTGTTTATTGGGTTTTAATGCTGAAGAAAGCACTGCAAATGACCTCAGAGCACAGAGTTCTGCTGCAGCAGATAAACCCCTTGACTAACGCATGTAACAAGCCGCAGCTCGTGCATGCTCTTCGTCTCTGGAGCATCGGGGCGAACGTGAGCAGCAGCTCCTACGGGACATCGGTGACGGCGCGGGGAAGTGTGCTAGGGTTTGTTACTTTCCACTGCGTTACATTCAAACTGTGTTACATCACATTTCGTGGTACTTAATGCTACATTACAATTTGTGCTCTACTTTCTGCATGCCCTCTAGTGGCCAGTCCACCGGTGGAATGGAGATCAGTATTTTATTTATTTTTTTTCAGATATTTTTAATTATTATAAACCAATTCAATATTCTCCCTCGTAAGTCTGGTATCGGATTAATCAGGACACTGTTGGCTCTGGGTGTGCTGTGAAACGCTGTTGAACTGCTTAGCGAGCCGTGAGGGGTGAAAGGGGAGGTGTGACAGCCTCCTGCTGTGGAAACAATTCACACTCTCCATAAAGACGGCTGAGCACTGATAAAATGGACAGCGCAACGACTGCTTTCTTCATAGCAAAAAGCCTTACACAGATGAATGGCTCTTTCCATCGGAATACATTACTGAATCTTTACTGAAGAAGCACAACGCATTGTTCAGTATTTAGACCCAGAAATGTCGTATTGCTTGTGATTTTCAGTAATGAGTTATAGAGTTTAGTGAAGTACTGCTAATTTATCTGGGTTTAGTAAAGACTCTATGAATCCTAATAGTTCTGCTTTGACTGACACCAAATCTGTTCAATTATATAGACTTAGAGCTTTCAAATGATCCCTCATGCCTATAATAAAAGGTGAATATCTACTGGCCCTGGTTTGCACATGTGCTCATTAGTCTGGAGCTACCGGTAGGTTGTCAATCAGTGTGAAAAGGCAAATCAGAATGGTGTCGGTAAATGTGTAAGCCATATGGATGGACATTTGGAGGCTTTCGAAGGCGATTGCAGAGGGTAACACCATGTCGTGCAACAACTGCCACAACAAAAGAGGCCTTCCTCCTCTGAGCGCACACTTCCTGTTCGAACGATCTGAGGACTTTTTAACACACGCTAGATAACTGCAAGATCTTTCTTCGTCTTTCAAGTTCTTCTACCCTTGCTCTGTTTCGTCACTGATCTTTGGGATTGGCTTGACGGTTAACTGGATTCTCTGTGCCACGGCTTCCTGCTTGGGTTCTGACTCGGATTTGGATTACCGTTATGGACTTCATTCATTAAAACTCCAGCGTTAACCATCTCCTGAGTTTCTGTCATTGCACAGTCATTCATTGAGCATGTTTTGGAGAACGTCTTAGCAGCTGCTGGTTTGTTTGTTTTGACACTGTGGAACATCGTCCAGAAGCACGGCTTGTGCTGGCCCGTGTGGCTAGAAAACCTTTTTTGTACGCGAATGGCTGGTGGGTTGTAGGTATGATGACATGCCAGGCATCAAAGAATGCTGTTCTTTATCACTTTGAGTGTTGGTGCCACATAAAAAAAAAGAAAAAATAAAACAAAAGCACGGTAAACCTAATGGCGTACCAACCATTTTGCAAGCCTGCATACATGAATGAATCCTGAGGAATTGCACAATCAATCTATGTTTCAGACAAACGCTTGCCAAGAGCAGTTCTGGGTGTGGACTCATTCATGGTCCCTTGATGACTCACTACGCACCTTTAAGTAACCCGCAGGTCTCCTGTTGTACTGCATTCTTGCATTCTGCTAGTATTGATTCCCAGCATTTTGTTCAGATTAGCATTTGAGTTTTGACTTAGTCTTGCACAGTTTATGAATTTTCTCTGGGCTCGAGTGCTCAGTCTCCTGACCCTGCCTGTTTTTTCCCTCTCTGGAGAGTTTTCTTCTCCCTCTGGTTTGTCTGTCTTCTTTCAGTATCTTCCATTTGCATCCAAACCTCGAGCTGTCTCTTGAGACTATCAATTTTTGCATGAAGTACAGAAAATGTGCATATTGCACATTACAGCTTGACTGTCAAATAGATATTATGCAGATGTGTTCATAAAAACAGAGCAAAGCTCTTAAGGAAATATAATGCTACTAACAACTTTAGTTCTCAAGCATGTTGTAGGTGGTAGAAACGGCACCAGCTGCAAGATTATATTACAGGGCTCCCCGGTTTCTTTCCTCCACTACCCGATTCAGAACCGATTAGAGATTTCCCTGCTCACATGACCTGATTTCATCTCATCCGCAGGCTTAGTAGGTGGGGTTTTCCAATGTGAAATGGCGCACGTCTTTTGAACGCTCCCTGCTTTATATGACATGTTGAAATAGAACTTTAAGCATGTGAAGATAGGTTTCCATTACGAGACAATAGCTTGACACTCCTTAAAACCTAATTCTGCCCTTTAATGTAAACAACAAACGCTGCATTAAAGGTCAGTGTGGAGGAGATGATGCTACATGGTCTCAGCAGGCCACTTAGTGAAAGCCCACTTAAAAGAAGCTATGCAGGTTTTTAAACCTACAATACACCTGTTTAGAGGAATTTGTTACTTTACTTTCCATCAGAAAATAAATCTGATTTCCTGCAATTACTTTTGATTTTAATCAATTTTTCAAGTACCCATGTATTATGGGTATATGACCTTGTATTGACATTCATTGGCCCCTTTATCAAGTAGCTTTACTCCTTAGAAGTACTGGGCACATTTGTTGCTTTCCTGCTGATTTGTGAAAAGTGAGCACCGTAAATAGCTAGATGATGATTAAGAGAAAATGTGCATGGAGTAGATTTTAAGTTTATATTTCCAAGATGGACCAAGAAGGTGGGTGCTGCTCCTGATACACTCATACCATCATTGCACATGCTACCACGCCATTACCATGTCAGTGTCTCTGTTGTGTTGAGAATGGTCCACTGACCAAATACAATACTGTTCCTGGTCAGTGTCAAGTTGGTCATCAAGGCAGACGGTAGTGTCATAAATATTTTAAAACACCATACCATGTCCTTCCAGCACATTTTCTGACCGTGATTGTGGAACTGCAATGGGGTAGAACTGATTTTGTTCCAGGCAGCCAAGCCTGAAGAATCTTGGGGAACAGCTGTTGAAAAAGTTTTGCCATGCTGGGTGAGAAACTGATGAATAGGAATCAGGAACTCGATACACTTGACAAGATTTGGACCCACGTGGGATCATGATTCTGTGAAGGTCAGCGCCATTGTAACAGGATCACGGTGTGAGCTTCAGTAGTCGGGTATGCTGCACTTTTGCTGTAGGATCTCAGACATCAAGATGTTCCTATAGCTCACAACACAGTAGTAAGCGGAGCAACATGCACAGCAAAGCATCAGATTCTGACATGAGGACATTGAGCTGAGAAAACAGTTAGTGCCAATGGATCGAAAGCTCTTCATCCAACGCATCGATAGCAATTTACGAGATAAGCAGGAAATCACTTAGTGCTCATGCAAGCATTTGGTGTAGGTGGCACTAAGTTCTGTCAAGTGGAAGAAGAGCAATGGTAATTCATAGAACGTTAACTAGGAAGGTCGTGAACTTTCAGACGGGGTCTTTCTCTCACACTTCAGTCATTTCATAGCTCCGTTTTATTTGAGAGAATTGACTCACTCATGACTTCAGAAAGTAGTTTGAGCTTGGTCATGGATCTCAGGACATGAAGTACTTGATATATTTTTATTTTATAGTGTCCTTATAGCAGGGTAACATCTAGTTTAACTGATGTACCAATGCATGAGTAACATCTAGCTAGCACATATTAAACAGGGAAATGCAGCTAATTACGTCCCTGAACGTAGAAAGCCACGTGATACAAAAATGTCACTACAAAAGCAAACAATTACCGTACGAGCTTGGGGCAACTTCAGTGGTATTGTTTTTATTACTATGTACCTGTTGTCGGCTTTTAAAATACATGCAAAGCTATTTGATTAATATCAGTAGAAATGAATGTCAATATCAATGTGAATAAATTCATATGTCTATAACAAAAAATGAGCATTCTTAAGTTTATTATTCTTTCAGTAATTATATGTCTCGTACAAAACCAGCCAGAATAAACAGTTTAACTACTCAGAATGCTGATCGCATTTGTCTCACAACTCGGTTGACTAGAACATGTAATGCCTTAGGACGCTTGATGTAATTACACTGAAGGAAAGTTAAAGTAAAGTGAAAGTGAACAGGTACACTGTGGTAATTAGGTTGCATTTCTAAACTTCTTGCTGCTGATCACATCAAGAAGGACCGAGAGGTATTTCGTGTTTGGTTACTGTGATTGATATATGTAATGCCTTAGGATTTTTTTAATGCAGGTACTTTAATGTATAATGGACTTGCCTAAAAGATTTTGAAGCACTCTGGCTGGTAAAATCCAGGTACCATTTTATAGAAAAGGTACAGAACATCTTATGATACACAGCAAAGAAACATGCAGATTAACATTCCGTTGATTACAAAAATGGAAGCTAGACAGCAGAGTTGTCAATTCCCTTTAAAAGTTAAGACAGTTTATATGTGACTGCTTATTGTTTTGGTGAGACAGAAATAATGATCATGGTGTTTACTTATACAGTATATGTTTGGAAATATATTTATAAATGAAAGAGTTTTTTTCAAGCAAAAACAGTGTACTGAGCCTTTGATGGGTGATCATTTCCACTTTATAGAATAAACCTGTTTGTCGAAAATGCTAAATATTTTCTAGAAATGACCAATCACTGATCACTCTTGTTCCCAATGACCAATCACTAATCACCCTTGTTTCTAATGACCAATCATTGATCACCCTTGTTCCAGACGACCAATCACTGATCACCCTTGTTCCAGACGACCAATCACTGATCACCCTTGTTTCTATCACGTTTCCAATACTGACCACCATCATATGTACCATTAAGCCAACATTTTTTATAAGTTAAACTACACTACTCTCACATTTAACGAAGCGAAAGACCTTAGTCGTAAAGGCTAGGCTCGCTGCAGCAGATCTCTTAAATGACCCAGACAAGAGGCCGCAATTGAAACAAAGGGATAAAATGTAGATGCCTAAGTCTGGATACAGACAATTAGCACAGCAGCTATTAAGTGGCAGGGCCTCGAAGTCCTAATACAGGGCCTGAGAGATCACATCAGAAAAAAAGAACCCACCATAACCAAGCACTCCATATCAAGCACCACTCTGTAGGGACACTGGGATAGTTACAAGCACAGCAAATCACCCCAATAATCAGATCAACAGATAACAGAATGCCCATGCCAGGTTGAAGTGCTAAAGGCTAGTCGGCGACGCAAAAGGTGTTGCACATTGTCCATACCCTTAAACAGCCCAAACTGACAACAAAAATAATCACGCTTACAACATGCAAAGGAGGCACAGAGTAATTAACAATGAAGAGAAACTGTAAGTACACTTGGAAGCGCTCAAATCATTCTCAGTCCATATGTACACTGCCTCCTCCTCGCGCCCCAATGTAACTAAATACTGCAAATATACAATACTACATACTAGTAAAAAGACACCGCACACATTACCTGTTTAACTACCTCTGTGCCCTCACACATATTCCTGTGGGACCTTTACTTTTGGATAAATAAGCCAACAAAGAAAATAGAATAATTGTATGCAAATACCCAGAACATGTTTTGTTATATTTAATGACGATATAACTCCTTAAGACTCCTCACTCTAGTCCACGGTGACCTGCTCCACTGCACCCAGCTGGAGACTGAGCACACCAACACTGTTTGGTCTTAAACACAACGTTTAAACAAGATAATAAACGAAGACATTCTGCGAGCGGTGTTTCGCCTGGAGCTCACATGCTCCACATAGCAGTAAACAAAGCGCTCCCCTACCCACTGGTCAGAAATCGAGTACGACGTTCACGTTAGTGTTGCGTTGCTTGCGTGTTCTCGGTATCTGTTTCGTCTTTAATTTTACTGTGTCGCGTGTTTAACGCGCAATGTATAACAGGCAATTATCCAACTTCCCAACTTGTAGCTAGCATATGCAACTGCAAACCGAACTAGTTAAACCTGCTCCTGTGATGCTTCATCCTCTTCTGCCCCACCTAATAATACGTGCGTAAAAAAGGTAAAGGAAGAGGAAAGAGAGCAGAGGGCTCTTTCAGGGGCTTACATTCCCTTTGCTAAGTGGATAAATCACAAACTAATCCCTATTGTTCCCAACAACCACTATCACTAACCACCATTATTCTTGACAACCAATCACAGACCACCGTTCCTGATGACCAATCACTACTCATCATCGCTCTCAACGACCAGTGATCATCGCTCTTTCTGATAACCAATCGTTGATCATTGCTCCTGACAATTAATCACTAATCACCATTGTTCCGTACGACTAATCACTGATCTCCACTGCTCCCAATGCTTGTTATTGCTCCTGCCAGCTATTCAGTGATCATTACTGTTGCCATTGATCAATCACTGATCATCATTGTTTCCCATGACTAATCACTGGTTGTCCACTTCTTTTCTCTTCCTTTTAAATTCTCTTCTTGATGACATTTACTGTAATAAAAGCAAGTAATTCCCTCAGATACCATATCCTTAATGTCTATTTCCCAGCTCCTCTTCATTTTATGTACGTTCTTGGTGGAAAATTGGTAAATGTGTCAATGGTTAGGTTGTATTTCCTTGACCGACGATGAGTTTTTTTCTATCTGTTGTTTTCCTTTCTGATAAAACAGCAAATCTTCCTTCACCATGTAAGACCTTTTGATATGCAAAAGATGATTATGCATGACTGTTACATGAATATGCAAATGACGTCATGATGTCATCTGCAAGGAGTCAGCAACACTGGTAGTTGCCTTAAAAACACAGAAGCTCCGTTACGTAATATCAAGATATGATTTTCAAAAGCAAATGCTGAAAAAATACACTTTTACGCCGGTGAATTGGAAAACCCAGCAGCGAACATCTGCAAGTTCATTACAAACACTTCAAATGAGCTTCTGTAGGCAGAGGATTATGTGTACTTGAGCTTTGTGTAAAAAGTGGCTCAGCTGCAAAATGAAAGGAGGGAGTGCTCGGTCGCAGGGGGAGCGGTGCTGAATGTTTTGCGTTGCACTGATGCGTCTTGGAGCACCTCTTAGTTTGATTATGGTTCTCGTGGCTCCACTAAAGCAAGGCCGTAACATGCCTGAGCTGTGATGTAGGATGTCGTTTCAGGCAAATGAGAGAATAAATAAATCAGGCACCCATAAATTATGAATGCCTTCGCATATACATCCAGCGTAGCAAACATTCCTCCTCAAATTACAATCAGGGAAAAGAAAATCACACCCTACGGGGTGCAGGGGATCGGTTTGTCATCGTACGTTGCCCGGAAAATTAATTTACAGCTAACACATTCAGCGGAGTAGAATGAAAATGGCAAAGCCAACATCACGCCATTAAAGCTCACTACAAAGTCGTTATGAGTTCAGCGCACACTGAGGCTATTTCAGCTGCGTTTAAGAGGAGCAAATCGGGTAAAATGGCCGCATTAGTGTTCGTTTGAAGTCAGTTCAAGTTAAGCTGCTGATGAAACCCAGTGACATGTCAGCTGGCAAGATGCTGAAGTACTTATGGGAGTATATTATGTGGCTCTATGTCACATTAATGAGAGAATGTGAAAAGTATACGAATGCCATAGCGCAGGCGTATTCAGCTAACCTTTGTGAAGATCCAGCTACATAAAATTCGAAATAAGCAACTTGAACGACTGAACAGCAACAACAGTGACAGTTTAATGCTTTACTATTAGTTGTTAGTTTATAATAAAAATCAGTCATATCAACATCATATATCAATATCATATCAATCGTGTTACAGTTTTTGACTCTGAATAGATGCGATACCTGCTTTGAAATGGAAGTGGAACAAACACGCACATCTTCAAACGTTCAGCTGTTTTTTTCCGGTCATGTTTTATTCAGAACTTCGCTGATCAGGCCAGGAAGTGTAAATGGAGATTGAAAAAAGAACGTGCACGACAATATAACTTTCCTGATGAGCTCGTGTTTGTGAGGTGTGGTTAGAGACATCGTGTGTGTTTTATTGAGATTAATCCATGAATCATAAAGTTTGAAGCATAGGTCAGTAACCAGGACGTAAACATCAAAGACGGGGGATCCATGATCGAAAACAGTAGCATGGAGGTACAGTATCAGAAAACCAAAAGAAGAAAACAAAGGCTCGAGAAGACTTTGAAACAATATGTAGAAAATAAATTAAGGGCTGAACACAGAACAGGTGAACACAATAAGCTAGCAAGTCGATGACATGACAGGGAGAGGAGACATGGCCAAAACTAAAACAAAGGAAAAACATAAAAAAGGCACACTGAGAACTGGGAACAATAGCAAGAAGTGCTGGCTTTTAAGACTTGCATTGAAAGGAGGAGGCGACAATTTACATAAATGTACGTCATTGGACAGAGGCTCTGCTACAGGATAGGGTTTAAATACCTGGAGTTGGTCAGACTTTTTTGAATATGTTGATCAGTTTTTTATTACCATACGCTAGATGACAACGCCTGCTACAGCAGATATTACCGATAATGATAATTGAGGTGTAGGTTCAGGATTGTATTCTGTTTATAACAAGGAATTTCCAACACTAGCAGGATTATCACTGGTACTCTTGGTTCAACTTTACCCTGACATGTCTGTCTCTAAGATAGTCGTGCTTTTACACAGGTATTCCATCATACCCTCGCGCACACACACAAGAACAGCTGAATTTCCTGCAACAACTTGTTGCCAAAGCCAACTTGCAACAAACAGACGAAAGAAGAGGAAGCTGACAGGCAGCAGGACGTAGGACTGGCAACCTGACACAGTGTTTGGCACAGATGGCATCACCAATGCTGGGTATCTGTCAGAGATCTGAAATGGTTTCTAGTTAAATGTCACAAAGTTGCAGGGCTGAAACAAGGCTAAAAAATATCCTGTATTCACATTCCCTCTTTATTCACCACTGTAATATCTGATTTGTGTCAGCTATGATAAAATACTTGATATTATGGGCCAGGATAAACTAGGCCAGACAAACACTGGGGTAGCTGGCACCACCTCAGAAACCGCCGGCCAGGAAGAAACACCTGTTCCTGAGTTTTATGGCTCAGTTTTTCAGCCTCAATATTTTAGTAGGAGATCCACCACAAAAAGTCACCTTTGTGCATAACATGTTGAAATGGACTCTGAAAACTGCTCTTGGTAGTAGAGTCGCTCATTAGAGAACCCTTTTTTGGCCAGCGATCCCATTTCAAGGGCATGACATTTTGGTGAATTTCTTATAGTGGCAATGAGTAGAAATTAAAGGCAGACTCTGAAAAAAAAAAAAAAAATCACACCACACGAACATCTCTGGTGACCCCACAAAGGGTCAGGTGACTTTACTGGTTTTCAGTACTAATCAAAAATCTAGACTTCAGCTGTAAGATAGGAAAGAGGGAAAGATTAGCAGCCAGAAAGTGAGTAATGGAACAACTTACCTTCTCAGCCATAGTCATGGCTGCTCCTCCATGGACACCCAGGATGGGCATTGCAGTCTGGGAAGAGACAAAGTCCAGCATCTGGGCGATAGATTCCTGGTCAGTTCCGTCACCATAGACAAGGCCATGCAATCGCTGGCGTGCCATGAGCTGGCACAGGTGGGTTAGCATGCTGCCTGGGTCCGTGTGGTTCACCTGCACAAAAAGCACACTGATATCCAGTGGTGCTCCGACACCTGGTGCTGGGCGCAGTGCACGTTCTGGGACACCACGAGTCTCGCCCAAGATCACTGCCACACTCAGAGAGGGTGCACTCTTGGCTGCCTGAGACCAGCCCAGCAAAGCCCAGGCCATCAATGCCAGGCGTACTGCGACTCCCATGATTTTCGGCTTCAGCCCCTGCCAAGAGAGAACGGAGAACATTACACTCCAGGTGCTGGCTGAATGGGTGGATGACTGGCTGAACGGAAGGGATGGATAGGTGGATTGACAGACACATTCTTTCCATCCAGAGACATCCTTTGATTGCGATGTTAAAAGGTTTTGCAAATTACAGGGGTGTAAACCAATGGATGGATGGATGGTGGATGAATAGCATTCTTGGCTGGCTGGCTGGCATCCAAGTGTTAATATGTGATGGATGGATGTCTGGCTGGTTGGCTAACCTGATGGATGGAGGAATGGACGAAAGGATGGATGGATGGATGGATGGATGGATGGCAAGAAAAGGTGGGTGAAAAGCACTGATGGCTGGCTGGCTGGTTGGCAAGAAGAATGGGTGTCTGGCCGGTTGGCTGACCCAATGGATAGATGGATTAATGGATGGATGGACAGACAGAGATATCCATTGACTGTGACAGTAAATGTTTTTGCAAATTACAGTGAAGTAAAGTGTTAATGTGTCAGACACATGGCTACTTTTTTAAAGTGGTAAATCTGTACATCAACAAAAGTGTCTAAAAGCTTCTATTGGTGTATAATGCACTCTTTTCATTCTATCCATCACACAAAGCTGGTAGTTTTTAATTAGCCTACACTATTTAATGGGACAGCAGTTCACTTTCCACAAGTTAGCCTGAGATGATTGAGTTAGCTCATGGCAGTCTGAGTGTATTAAATGGCCTACTTAACTGACAAGTGTTATAAATACTTTATAGCGGGATATGCCTAAATTCGTTGCCTCACAGGATCAATATGTCTTATGTAGCGGTTTACTAAAGTACAGTAATTATTTGTGGCACCGTGCACATAAGGGAAATGCATCTTTACTCGATGACTGAGGAACAGCTTATATAGGGTTAAGTGTAGACGTGCTGCCAGCAAAATAAGCTGACTGATGTACAGCTCACGAGAGACATGAAAACAGTGATTACATTTTTAAAAGCAGTAATTATAGAACACAAATTAGCAGAAAAGTCACTAAAAATACACTGAAGTAAAACTATAGTTTTCTCAGAAGGCACAATGCACAATACTTATATATACTTAGATATATATATATGTACTTATATATAGCTATAAAAAACTATAGACTGGTCCAGGGACTGGCATTACAGGCACTAGGAATAGATCTAATACCTGAATTGCTGAATAACTGAACCTCTTCGTGGAAGTGTGTGACTCTACCACCTGTAAATTCAGTCTGGTTCAGGTTGAGATTTCCAATCATTTCTCTATAAATGCAAGAAATAATGAATACAGTATGATGAACTAGGAGGTAGTGTCTAGATTTAAAAGTTCTTATTGCCTATAACTTTTAAAGAAGATTTTATAAGGGGTCAGCTCACCCTTCCCACAATCCAGTTTGTTGTTTTTGTTTATATACGGGTCACATGTGAAAGCATGTGACCGCTACTCCGCTTGGTCCCTTCGTGTGACTCACCTAGCTGAATACTGAGCCTTTACAAGACAACTTTAGCTAATTAAAATGCAAGATGTCGCCGCAGAAGACGATTATGAGGAGGCGAGCACCGGCCTAGATGTAGAAGGGAGCAGTTATCAAGAACAAAACATCTGTGGTTCTCCAATCCATCTCATGAACAACAGCAGCAGCAGACCAGCGACGTGCTGGTACCTCGATACCTCTAGCTGTGGAAGATTATCAGCCTCAGCGAGTGGTAAGATTGAAGCTTATCTGCCTCTATCACACAATATTAGATTAGATTGTTTGTTACGTCCATGTCCTGCCACTGCTGTGTTCCATGTGTTTGTTTCTGTTTATGTGTAATGTTTAATACCATTTCATTGTCTCTACGCAACGTCCTTCCATCCTTTTGTTAAATGAAATCTGAGCTTTAAATACATTAAAATACATTAAATACATTTACTGATTAGCTGAATTCATTCTAGGTGCTGAGTTGAAGGTTAGGAGGCTTGCCCAAGGCCAAACAGTGGCACTCCTGATACTTTTTTCCACTAACTGCTGAGCTGTCCCTGACCTTAATAAACTACATTTCCCTTCATGAGACTAATGACTTATCAGCATGCACACCAGCAGCACCAACAATTACCTTTGAGGTAGCTGTGAACTGAATCCTAAACAGGCTGTATGATTCTCAAGCTCAATACTTTCCATACAATTCCTCACTTAGTGTGTCTCAAGCTGGTGAGTGATCAATTAGGCCCTTCTCCTACCTACTGGCAAACGGCTTAGACACCTTAACAATAAAAACACTTCAGGCCTGATGCAGAGTTTGCTCATTAACGCCAATCAAAGTAATTGCTTAATTGCTTTCTTTGGTGGTTGTTTATGGGGTTTAAAAGGTCTTCATGCCTCACTGGCTGCAGCGGAAATTCAGAAGCCCGCATTTGTGCTCTCCTGCCTCTGGAACTTTCTCATTTAGCCGGCCAAGCTGATGTCTGTAATTAAGCATGGATCGAGAGCAATCAGACCCTCAGGCGAGCCTGGAGATGTTTCTAGCGCTTATGGAATGTCTGCATCTCTTTCTCTTTTCACAGGATTCTCCGAGGATGTGCTTGTTGTTTAAAAAAGAACCTTCGGAGCTTCTATGAATCCACAAATGCGGGTAACTGCCTGAAATGTGTGAGAGTGTAGCTCACAGCAAGCAGTTAAGCTAAACCCTGTTTCGTGTTTACCCCCAACACCTGCAGTCAGCCTTCCTGATTGCACAAACGCCGGTCCTTCATATTCGAACATGCCTGTCTCTCTCTCTCTCACACACACACACACACACACACACACAGGTATTCTTTCCCCCGCATAAGAATTTCAGCACTGCAGAACAGAGCTGCCTCCGTGCCAACGTGAGTAAACGTGTGTGTGAGCGTTCACGTGGGAGAGATTCAGAGCTTGACTCTTAGCGCACCTTGCAGTTCTCGTGACCTTTCCTGAGGTCCGGGTTTCATAATTCAGAACCAGAATCTCTGGCTGCCAGCAGAGAATTTGCTAAACATCTCCAGCGAGTTGAGCACTTTTACTGACCCTGTGTTCAAATATTGTTTTAAGTAGTCCAGTAGGTTAAGTTGGCTTTACGTGGGATGATTTTCAACCTGATATTGTTGTCACGGAGAAAATCACACGTCGTATATGAACGATTCTTTGGTCGTGGGTGAAATGGGCATTTCACATCACATGATGTGTTGACAAGAAAGTTCTCGCAGTCGTTTTATACCACTACAACACTCATCTGAAATCCACCAAAATGACGGCACGTGATGACACCAAACTCAAGGGATGGCTATAAATACAGTAGAGAAACATCTCCTTATCACCTAAAGCGTACGTTTTACATTTTTACTTTTAAACTTTATTGTGCACAATTGTGGAAATTTGCCTTCAGCTTCGCAGGAGAGTTGAAACAGATCACAATAACTCACACTGGATACAGTACAATAATGAAAGCAGATATAGCAGACAAGAATATCAGTCATGATTTCAGTTTCCATGGTGTTCCTGTTTTTAGCAAACTTATTGCATTTGGAATCCAGGACTTTTTGTAGATGTTCTTGGTTGCTGCAACAGCTCTGTAACGTCTTCCAGAAGGCAACTTTACGAATTCCTTACAAAGGGGATGAGAATTCGTTTGGCTTTTTGTTTCATCTTTGTTGTATACAAACAGCCAGGCTAACTGTGCTCTTTCCCAATAATCTTACTAGCCATGGTTATAATTCAGGACAGTCTGTTTTTCTTCTTGGTCCCCAGATGTCCACGCCATGTCCATATGTTAAAAGGTAAAACACGTTGGACAAGGCTTCTCTAAAATCTCTGAAATGTTCTTACTTATATTGCATGCATCCTGTTTCCTGATCAGATAAAAACACAGCATTGCTTTTTTAAAAATATAATCTGCGCCTCTATGGAGACCCTGAAGGGACAAGAGCTTAAAGCTTTCTCGGATGTACATGAATCTGAACACAAGACGTTTCTTACGCGTGCGAGAAACTGTAAAGGATTTTGTCCCTTTAGACTTTAAAGAATGTGTGAGTTTATCCGTTTCTTGATGCAGAACCTAGACATTTTATTAAAACACATGTCTATCATTAGGGTAACTAATTCATCGGGTAACTGACATGGAGCAATCACATTATTGCTATAGACTCTGGCCAAAATTTTATTGCAATCTCATACAGTGGAACAAGTCATAACCTTAAAAGAACATGCAGTCTGAAACAGCGTAAGATGTAAACTAGTGTGCAGTCCAAGGGGACCAGGGAATAATAGTGAGGGAAAGACACTCGACCTTGGCTGCATGAACAATGTCACTGAACCTTGGCTGGTTTTTCCTTTAAACCTTTCCGCGCCATCTTATTGGCATGTTAATCAGCTTACATTTGCATGTTTGACTCTCTTTGCCAAGCACTTACCAGAGCGACAGCAATTCGGAGATAGATAAGGATGGGAACACTAAGAACACTTTTTGTAATATCTGACTGCAGCTGTCAATAAAATATCTGCTCAGAGGAGAAACTCTGGCCTCTTTGTAGCACCAGACTCCTGATCTACAGCACCAACATGCAGCCAATCAGGGCGACCACTGAAGCGTTCTAGCGTCAGCGGTGGGATTTGGGGATGTGCATTTGGAAGAAGGGACAATGGGGGTAAAAAAGGGATTGCTTACATGATTGTTTGGATTTTGAGTTTTACTCTTTTCTCATTTTAATATAAACTGGTCGTTTTAAACCTTACTACAAGTGCTTGTTGTAGCCACACCAGTTGATCACATGACCACGACGTGTCCGTCGTCCGTACCTGCGCTGGGGAATCGATAACGTCCCTAAAACCCTCGAAAGTGTCGCTATTCTGACACGTCCTTGTAAAATATTTTATTGTTCGGAGTTTTTAAACTTGTTTCCATTTCAGCTGGAGACGGCAGAAAAGAGCGGGCGTTCTCCTCCTGAAGAAAGCGCAAAACCTCTTTTCCCGCAGGATATAAACATAATCTTCACTGACATGTCAGTTCAGACGGGAAATATATTACCTTGGGTTATTTCTACTGCTCGTTTTATAGAAGGTAAAATGCAGCATAAATCTTTCCAGGAGTGTGTACGCGCAGGCCATAAAAATGACTGACGTGACAGGTCCGCACTACAATCCCAGAGATTCTCTGGTAATAATTACATTACACAGCTCGACATTGAAAACTAATCCAGTCCCAATAGGGCTTGTGCCAAAATCAACGACCGGACCTTTAAACCTTTAAACCCAACAACGACTTTCAGGAAATTGGTATGGTTTTAACTCATGACCTTTTAGTCTAGATAGAACCTTAATTGCTTAGATACCAGTCAGTACTAAATCTCCAGTTATGCTAACTTGATAACGTCAAGTACTTAACGCACTTCACATTAGCAAATAAAGCGGCGGTATTCGACTAAAATCCGTCAAGGACCAGACACATAAAAAAATTGTGACTGAATGGTGACAACAGTTAAACAGACAACGGTTTTGAGTAAGAATGCTAATCCCTATTCGTACTGGATCAGGTTTAAGCTTGGATGATGTAATTATAATCGGCGTATCTGTGGGATTTTAGTCCTATCCGGTTAAAAGGACGTGTCAGAGAAGCAGCTTTCTTTCCTGAGGCATTGCGATAACATATCAAGTAAGTTACAATGTAAGCGCTAAAGAATAAAATAATCAGGAACCAGTGAGTAAAACTACACACACGTGTCTGGAAACCCTACAACTCTCTTAGATCAAAGTGAATGAAAATAAATGTGATTTCGGGAGAATAACGGCACTCTTCTTTAAACTTTTTCCGGACAGGAAAAACCTGTAAAACTCTCACTTTTGACCTCTGTCTGTAGCTAGGCCCTGGTGTGATGAGCTGCCGTCTGCTAAATAATTTACATCAATGCAGGCGACTGGATAAAACCGAAAGAGGAAGATGAAATACTTTACTTCAGACCTGTCGCAAGGTGCTGGAAAGCAACCTTAAGATGGAGATAAGGAGGTCAACGGTGGTGCATTAAACACTGTACTGAGTATGTGAGTGTGTGTGGGAAGGGCGAGAGTGAGACAGAGCGAGCGCGATAGAGAGTGAGACAGCGCGAGAGAGAGAGCGTTCCACATTGTCTTAAAATAAACACCTGTGTCAGGCTCAAACACTCACACCAAGAGAAAGAGATTCAAGCTTGTCGTCTATTACTGTACCTTCTGCATTCTCATGTACTTCAGACGGTCAATTCTTTACCTCACAAGGTGTTTGATGAACACACACACACACATACACACTCACTGTATCTCCCAGGAAGAACCTTTTCCAGAACTAAGCCTGTTGAAAGGAAAACGTCAGAAGATGTGTTTGGCCAACGTGACTGCGCCCCCAAAAAACCCAGCAAATCCCACTTCATTAACCTCAGCAGCGTAATAAGGGCGCCCCCTGCTGGAGAGGAACGGCTCCATTCAACACCAAACTTGTGATTCTGAATGTAAATCCGATGCGCCCTGTCGTGTCGTGTTGTGAGGGAAAGAAAGCTCACGCGACGGCTTGTGTTCATTTCGCATACACTTGGCCGTGTTGAGGACATTTTCAGCCTTTTTCAGCAGTGAGTGAAGTTCCTCAGGAACACAACAGAGAAGTTCAGCACAGTTCTTCACTCTGTGTGAAACGACAAGCGAGCTGAGGGATTTGTTTCCCCCCCTCTTAAAAACGCTGACAGTCGGTTACCTCAGCATAGCTAGGTAGGCTAAAATCAAGTCGCTGCGCGTGAAGAGACCGTCACAGGGTTACCTTTTTACAGGAATAGCGGCTAAAAAACTCTCACGTCAACCTGAAACACGTCAAACACCAATGATGACTGGAATCTCACGATGGGAGCAAATCCTGACAGGAATCAAACGGCGCGCGAGCCGCGATATTTCAAATTTAACCGCCGCTGTGTGTACGTGTATGTGTGTGTGGTATTCCTCTCACGCGCCGCGCTGTCTATGTAGGGCGCTCGCGCAGCAGGTGTTGCGCATCAACGGTCTGACAAAATGAAAATGTTCAAATAATAACAGTAATAATAACGCTCATAAACGTGTTAGTAATTCGTCCTCTCGTGCCAATGCGACACGGAAAGAAGTTACGAGTCCACGTCAAAAATGTGAATCATTTTTTTTTAATAAATAAATAAATAAATAAAGCACACAGATATAGCGCGCATTAATGTCAGGAAATAATGAGACAAAAAAAAAAAAAAAACGACTTACCCGATATCTTCTTTACACATTTCCAACATTCTAATCGCTGATTATATCGTTTCCCGTCTCATGTTTTTTCTTTCCTGCTAAATCCGTTTAAGTTGAGGAGTGGAATCCGCCGGTGTCCTTGTGTTTACCTTGATCATTTCTAAAGTGTGTGGGAGGGAGAAACGAAATCTTTTAATCGTGTTTAGTTAACAGAAAGTAGCTACAAGGAATCCAGCGAGAATTTTTTTTTTTTCAGAGTCTCGAGCGCATCGTTCCGCAGTGGAGCCGGTGGAACAGGTCCGCGCGCCTGCCGTTGCCGTTCTTCTGAGGTGGATATTCCGTCAACATCGCATCCTTTTTTTCCTCTCTTTTTTTGTCGGGAAGGGAGGACACATACACATACACACACACACACACATACACGCTCACACACACACACACACACACACTCGTGCGCGCGCGCGCAAACACGCAAAGGGACGCAACGGCGACGAATTCACACGTGAGAAACGCAATCCCAGACAGTTAGACACGTCTCCAGCTCTACTACAGACGACGACGCAGATTACGGTTTCGGTCGAATCCTCGGTGACGGTCTCGAGCGCGTCCACGCGCCTGGACGCAGTGCCTCCCACGCGCGTCAGCTGCACGGCTCAGTCCTTAAACAGGCGCGTTTAGGTTACCGTTACAGGTAAATAAATAAATAAATGAAACACCGAGCCCTCGGAGAGGTGTCTGTCGCTTAAAGACGCTGCCTGTGGGGGTTTTTCATCATTCTTAAATATCCACGAGCGCTTCCGTTACCCCTTTAACCGCTTTAACTTTCCCGCCCATTGTAATTTCAAGTAGACTGCACGCGAGCTAATCCGTTTATTCAAGTAAATGCTAGTCTCTCCCCCTCTCTCTCTCTCTCTCTCCCTCTCTACTTCTCTTTTTTCTGCCTCTCTCTCTCTCTCTCTCTCTCTCTCTCTCTCACGCCCGCTCTCTCTCTCTCCCTCGCTCTCTCTCTCTCTCTCTCTCTCTCTCTCTCTCTCTCTCTACTTCTCTTTTTTCTGCCTCTCTCTCTCTCTCTCTCTCTCTCTCTCTCTCTCTC
>JAQMYM010000010.1:14034807-14050720 GCA_030014255.1 Parauchenoglanis ngamensis
CTCTACCTCTCTTTTTCTGCTTCTCTCTCTCTACTTCTCTTTTTTCTGCATCTCTCTCTCTCTCTCTCTCTCCCTGCTTCTCTTTTTTCTGCATCTCTCTCTCTCTCTCTCTCTACCTCTCTTTTTCTGCTTCTCTCTCTCTACTTCTCTTTTTTCTGCATCTCTCTCTCTCTCTCTCTCTACCTCTCTTTTTCTGCTTCTCTCTCTACTTCTCTTTTTTCTGCATCTCTGTCTCTCTCTCTCTCTCGCTATATATATATATATATATATATATATATATATATATATATGTCTCTCTCTTTCTCTCTCTACCCCTCTCTTTCCCTCCTCTCTGTTGCTCACTGCGTCTCTTCTTCTGTCACTTGATCTGTCTGTTTCTCTCTCTCTCTCTCTCTCTCTCGCTCTCTCTCTCAATTCAGTTCAGTTCAAAGAGCTTTATTAGCATGACCATAAACATGTACAGTATTGCTAAAGCATTGCTCTCTCTATTTCTTTCCCTCTCTTTACCTCCCTCTCTCCCTCTCTCTTTCTCTCACCCCCCCCTCTCCCTCTCTTTTTCCAGACTCAGATTAGTCGTACTATTTTTTTACACGAATGAACAGAATTATTACTTCTTTATCAATTTAATAAACAATAAAATACAGATGAGATTTGTACACACAAGGAATCAAACATTAAATCTGGCCTTAAAGTCCACTCCTATCAGTTTGTTCCAGCGCTGACACCCCAAAATATTTCCTCACAGCACCTGATACTAACCATTACACCATTAGCCTGCTTAGCATGCTCATATGTTTAAACATTCTCGTTGGTTGTGACGTCTGAGTCGCTATAGTTACAGAAAAACCCCAGTTTGACCACCTGAGTGGTGATTATCTGTAAATTCAACAGTTTGCAGTCGTCATGGCTAGATAATGCGCTAGCAGCTTAATGTGTATTAGCCTAACACTCCTTCCTCTAGCTAGTTAGCTGCTAACATTTTTCATTATATTACTTTAATTACATTAACAAGCAGAATCAAGAAAATGAATTCATTTGATTAATCATTAATTTCTTCTTCATGTTTGGGTTAATTTTTTGGTGTGTTATTTTTTGCAGCCTTGAACCCTATGTGATCGCTTGCGATTTTCTGACGTTTGTTACCTCATTTTGTGATTATCTAAAATTGCGATTTCTATTCTTTCCACACCACAAGGCTCCCCCTTGAGACTGCCTGTTCCACAAACCTTTTCGCCAAATGATAGTAAAGTCTGCTTTTATTCGCATATCTGTTTTAAAAATCATAGCTCCCCCTGGTGGTGTAGAGTCCTAAGTTTTACAGAGGCAAGCTGTTTCGTTGCTCAAGCAAACACATGAAGGACTTTCACAAATGAAATATGACATCCTCCCAAAATGCTAGTCGTTTGTCCATCTGAGTCACGTGTAAGATTTCGACTGTAACAGGCTTTACGCTGTACTAGTTTTGCCATCCTTATTACTTTAAGCTTTCTTTGTGTTTATTTGAGCTGGAGCTCGGGTCACGTTGTGTTCACAACCTAGTTATTGTCTTTAATCACAGGCCTGTCATTAGAGGATCTTCATCCTATAATTTTATTGGGATCTCGTAGGACGCGACAAATAATAACCTTAAAAATTGCTGAACTCAGAAAGACAAGCTTTTTTGATGTTTAAGCACGGATCATTTGGCGATCATTTCTACAAATTGTTCTGAAAGGACGAATGTGTTTGTGTCTTGTCAGTTGCTTATTGCATGACTGGATAATAGATTTTATAGGGGTTTTGGAGCACTTTCCACAGTGAATGGTCTTCACTAATAGCATGCTTGCTTGTGTTCATAACTAATCACACATGCACAGTGGTTTCTGAAAGCAGAATAAATCCCCACACAGTTATTAAGCACTTTACTAGTCATTAAGTTTCTTCCATCTGCTCAGTGTATTGTCTCTGGATCAGTGTAAAGCCCTAAATCATACGGTCAGGACATTTAAATCTTTAATCAGATGTAGAGGGATCAATCCGGACTTTAGGGGAAATCTCACTGGCACAGACACCTTCATCACCATAAAACATGTGGAGACGTGCTGGTTTAGGAAAATAATCATCCAGGGGCTGGTGTGATGTGTTACCATAACAACACATGCTAAAAAGTTTTATTCCTCTCATAATACATCAGTTTGGCAATGATAACAGTTTTTTTGTTTGTTAAATAACGACACGTCACGCACGTCATATCCATTTCTAGTTTTACCAACATTGGTTGAAAATTGTCACGGAGTCACCGAGTGCATGATTGAATCATAAGCAAATGAATCCTATTTGATTCATTCATTCATTTGAATAGAAGTTTGACATTTGAGCAGAATGAGTAATGGAATGGAGAGGGTCAATGCAGTGATGCAAATGTGTTAATCAGAAGGAAATGAGATCATGAGGAAAGAGCCAAAGGGGTGTACAGGATGTTCCAATAATTAGAGTGGTGAAGAATTAAAAATTCAGATCAGACCATTAGCTGAGATCTAATGCAGCTCTGATCTGGTGGGTCAGAGCTGAGTGGAAAAGACGTCGCTACTGCATAACCAGGCTAAATCTGGTTCAAGTTCAACGGTGAATTAAATGAAAAAATGACGCTAATGCAGGCAAAGTCCCTCGAGTTCATGGTTGGGTTATGCTAAATAACCTGTGTGCAGCTCACACCTTTGACTTTGCCAGATTGATCTTTGCGTAGAAATATCCAAGACAACGTTTTTTCCGCAGGAAAATAATCAAGGACGGGATGGTGCGGTGTGGCCCAACGTGAAGCGGATGTCCTACTGCAACTCAAAGTTCATCATTTTCCAATAACAGCATATCCTGAAGTGTTTTCTTCCTCTTACACCACAACAAGTCGCAATTGTTTCATTAATCATGCATTTTATGCATTTATAGTTATGTCTAATGTCGTGGAACGTCTACGAGACAAGTTGTTATCACTAAGCAGGTTTTTCTCTTACAAAGAAACGCAGCTTGTCATGTTACCGAGAAATCTGGTGAGAGAAAACGTATTTATTTGCTTTTTCATGCGAGGTTAGTATTTAAGTTTACTTCACTACGGTGTGGACTCTTCTGGTGCCGCCACCCTGAAGCGGCTTCTGATAACCGTCTGCTTTAGAGCTTCAAGACGAAAATGACCTGCAAATTGCAGAAACATCTCTCTGTGGCGATGGAAGTGCCGTCGGTTACTCTGTGCAGCTTTGAATGCAGGCATTTGCTGGTGAAGCGCAGCAAGTTTCCAGAGGGAAGTGTTGTGTTTGATGTTGGACCGAGCGCGTCTCGCTCGTGATAGGCAGGCGGAGAGCTCGGCGCACCTCGGCGTGCTACTCATGCATATTTCAAACCGCTTAGAATACAGTGTCGGACAGAACAATACTACAGAGGACTCTTACAGACGGTGAATCGTTTTAGTTCATTAAAAATGTCTATGGATGTCCACTATTCAGTCAGCTTGGCCTGACTTGACGCTGGATCCAGTTCACCTTGATCTGTCCCCTAAAGTTTGGACCATTTTTCATCTGACATCATGTGTATAAAAATGGAAAGAATATGGCAGAACCCTGAGAGACTCTGTCTAGATGACCCCGTCCTCTAAAACTCATTCGGAGAACTCCACAAAGCTGGGCTTTGGAAGACTGATGGAAACAAAAGCCACGTTGAAATCTCATTTGCCGTTTGAACCAGATCTAAAGTTAACCTCCACACATGGTTCTTGGGTTCGAAAATGGCGTTCAAACAGACTCTCCGTGGAGAAAAAAAGTCGCGTCTGTCTGTTAAAGGTGCGATGGTTGGTGTTTTATTGCTTGTACAAAATCACCTGGGAACATGATTAAAAAATATTTAAATAATGGCCTATCATTTTAGCCACAGTATCAGCCATGTTGCTGAGGAAGCTGTTTTTACAGTCCAGAATGCTCGTTCTCGTTTGGATAGGCCGCCTGTCGGTCATGTTATAGACACGCCCCAACACACTTCCCGTCAGCTTGTTCCACGTTACATAATTTAATGTGAACAGTTAAGAAAACCCTGGCTATGTGAGTCCGAGCAGTACGGTCTGTTTGCAAACCTTCACTGAGCGCTTATCAAATTGCCTTTACTCAGAAGGACACATGCAATGCTGCCGTCAAATTTGACCAAGATAAGGTGTGTTAGAAGATAGCTGACCTTGAGCTCCCGTCCAAATTGGAAAGTCTTTATCTCCGGGGGACACAAACGCTGCCTATAAATGCTTCCTCCTCCTCCTCCTCCAGATGCGACGTTTCCAAACGATGAGTGAGAGGAGCGATATTCTGAAGTGGTAGCAATGCTGGGCGTTTTATCAGCAACTTCCTGAGGAAGTGTGTCTGCTGGAAGAACATTTCATTGCAGCGGGCTGATTTTAAAAGTCTGTCAAGGTGAAAAATCTAAAGAAGATAAGGCAAACTCGTTTTTAGTGAAAAATCCACTTAGAAACTATTATCTGTATATACACTTTATAACGTGTTATACTTTTCGCTCACAGCAGCGACGGTAAACCAAGTCTTTACGTTTATAAGCACGTTGTACTGTACAGAGTCAACATCCAGACATATTCACTTGTTAAATCTATAACACTGACTGTACAGCTCACCAGCCAGGTTTCCATTGCAGTTTTGTGCAAAATAGAAGCGACATGTTAAACGGACTGTGTTTCCACTGAATAAAGCTGGGTTTCTCGTCTCGCGGCAGCTCCTCTTTTCTCAGAGACGTAGCGTTTCCATTTGCCCTTCACGTCATGTCATGTGACTTAAATGCGAAAAATTGTGTTTCCATTTTAAGGTTGTGAAATATTGCTTTGTCGTATCATTTAAAAACCCATGTTTGAGAGTTTGCACATGTTTCCATGACTCATTTTTAGTTAGCAAGTTCATATAGCGCACATACTGTCACAGCTTGCTCGTTTTTGCTAACAAAAGGCAAACGTCGGGGACGGCCATGTTTTCTTCACCGTAACTGGGGTTTGGGCGGGGGAGGGGGAGAGGGGGGGGGTTATTGAATCCTAAAATTTAATCCCGTTCCACAAGACAATTACGTTAGAACACGGATCCGAAATTCATACTGTGGGCAAAAAATAGAGCCTTTATCAGTTCTAGATGTACATCCATGCACTCATTCCTATATGTGTAGGTATATACTGTATATATGTGTGTGTGTGTGTGTGTGTGTGTGTGTTATATGGGTGTTGCATCATGGTGTGAGGCCCACACATTGCTTCACTGGCTCAGAATAAAAGTGCAACTGGAGCTACAGACCACATCACACACACACACACACACACTCACTCTAAACAACTAATATTCTTTTAAATGCATGCTAAAACGAATATTACACACTTAAGCATATAACGCTTATGCACTGAGTTCCACACACACACTCACACTCACACTCACATAAATATAACGCAATAAATCATTGACAGACAGAACAATGTCTCCGGCTAATCTTAATGAACAGGTTGACTGTTACAAATGCTGTTGTCCTCGCCTTCTTTTTGGTGAAATTCCGAGGCTGTAAATCATTCATGTCAGCGTCTCTCTCTCTCTCACACATGTGCACACGCACACACACACAAAACTCACTAAACCTCAACGATTCGGTCCAAAAGGCAGATTTAACAAGCTTTGTTGGACTCTGGATCTTGGTGTGAGTGTAGTAGTGGCCCATAGCTGTCCAGTAGAAACGTTCACTATTTTTCACAGTTGTGTGTGTGTGTGTGTGTGTTTATTGATACCTCAGGAGCCAAAACATTTGATAGGTTCCAATAAAAAAGAGAAGAGTATAGTGTTTTATGAGTTGCGGTGCAATAGAGAGCAAGAAATGAGCAAACACGCCTAAGCTGAATATTTATGCGAGGTGCTTATGAAGAAATGATTTCGTCGTTAACATTTTTAGCCCGTTCCCCAAGCACACGAGCTTCAGCACCGACTGAAACGACAGCACAGCACAGGCTTTCTTTCTTAGAGAAACAGAAACGATTTAAGCCCTGAGTTTTGTTTTCTCTCAGGAAGCAAATCTTTTAGCAAGATGTAAAAGCTTATCAGCACTGACTTTTATTCTTCATTTATTGCATGATTGGTCACAAGAGCTAGATGAGAGAGCCCTGTAAAGCCTACCGATCTTTAGCAAAATGCATTGAAGCACTAGCAAGCAAAGCATGACGAGAAGCCTCGTCATTATTCATCGTTATGAGCCTCGGTAACACGAGCGGTCTGGAAAATGCCCCAAAGACTGCATTAACAAGAAACAACCTGCAGGTCGGAGGATTGTAATTGAATATTTTTGTTTTACAATGTATTTAACACTTGTGCCGTTGTAGGAAAATAATCAACAAGGAGTGATGTGATGAAGCAGTTAGCCGGCGCTAACCATGTTAACGGTAATGACACTGGAGACTCCTTCCATGCTGGGATTTCTGGATTCAAGCGAACAAGAAATCAAGCAAACGAATTACAAGCAGCATGGAAAGGTTAACAAGATGGCTGCTTCTGCTAATAAATGATTTGGTTTGTTTGTCTGCGCTTTCATTTGTAATTGTGTTCATCCGTGTTAGATCTCAGGATCGTTCCAGCAGCACTGAGACGCCAGATTAATCCCTTGCGCCCTCGGATGTTTTTTCCCCACTCCTTTTTATCTCTTATTTGTGTTTTGCTTTTCGCTCCTCGTTACGCTTCAGACGCTGATGTCGTTCCAGAAAGAATCTTTCATGGAATGTTCCGGAAACATTTTTCAGCTTTGGAGCCCGTGCAAGTTTTACTGAAGTCTGTTGATGAGCTCCATTATGCCGTTCCATCTGATCTAATCGAGTAATAAATATCGCTCGCTGTGGCTGTGTGGGGTTTTTTTGCCAACAGTGCTAGCTGTCAGATAGCGCTGTTTAATTCATAGCCAAAATAAATCAATACGTAAATTGGGTTTATGGCAAGAGTGTGTGTTCTCAGAGCAGCGCTGAGCGCTCACGTATAGGAGGATTACACACACACACACACACACACACACATCGTCTCACTGAGCTTAAGCCTATAGTGTTGTTTAAATTAAAATTCTGGAATAGTTCCTCCGAGCAACGTTCGCAGATTGTGTCCCTATTTTACATCTTTCCATAAAAAACTGAAGCTCTTAGAAGTGAATTTTATATGATTCATGAAAAAAAAAATCAAATTAATTTTCCTTCAGTTACACACATTTAAGCGCTTTCTTGTAATCAGAGTCTCCTGGATCCGGAATCTATCCCGGGAACGATGGCAGAGGATTGGGATTACACCTCAGATAGGGCAGTTATTTATCACAGGACACGTACACACACATTCACACGCTCATTAGCATCACCAATCCATCTACAAGCTTTAGGGAGCTTGGAGGAAACCGGAGAACCCGGAGCAAGCCCGGATGGATACGGAGAACACGGCAGGTTTTTAATCCTGAGGTTACCTGAGGTCAGGATCGGAATTGAGGCGGGATTCCTGGAGCTGTGAGGAGACAACGCTACACTCTGTATCACCATGCTGCACAGAAACACCCCACAGTGTAGTGTGTGTGTGTGTGTGTGTGTGTGTGTGTGTGTGTTATTGTATACCTGTACATACACTATTTATATGTTGCATTTTACATTGAAGGTGTGTGTGTGTGTGTGTGTGTGTGTGTCTTTATGTAACACACTGAGGCCTGTTTGATAACAAAAGTGGTGACACACTGAAAAGTGGGTTTCCATGGAGACAGCAATTTCCCACATTCTTTTTTATATATTTTATTTTTTTTACTAAGGCGAGCCAGGCTTGCTTTCTTTCTCTCTTTCATTCATTAATTCATACTTTCATTCACTCAGTCATTCATTCATTCATTCACAGATGTTTACTGAATCATCTGCAGCATATGTATATATATATATATATCTGTGTGTGTGTGTGTGTGTGTGTGTGTGAGAGAGAGAGAGAGAGAGAAAGAGAGAGAATGTCAACCCTCTTCATCAAAAGAAATTTAACCTTATTTAAATTTGAAAAAAACTTCATTTGTGGATTTTTTTTATCTCCACTGTGTTGTGTAAGAGGCCATCACTGGATTATTACATAAATCTCATATCTATCTCTGTGTGTGTGTGTGTGTGTGTGTGTGTGTGTGTGTGTGTGTGTGTGTGTGTTCATCATGAATAAATAGAGAAGTTCCTTTCATTCAGTCTGCTTTATTTCCTTGAACAGTAAAGTTTGTATCCTGAATGAGTTTTGCAGTCTGGTGTGAGTGTGTAAGGAATGAAAAACACACCTCACGCTTCCGGATCTCAGCTCGTCACCGTAGCGACCCACTTTCATAGACGATGACAGGAAATTTTCAAACAGCCAGATCTGATGTCGCTGACATGGAATATTAAGAGCGTTTGCTTCAAAGTGATTAATAAGCTGCAGCAGCAGTAAAGGTGTGGCGTTACCTGTTTATTTCTATTATTTAGGTTATAGATTATTTATAACACTTCCCAGGAATCGCTCTGGACCTTACTGCTTTCCACAGTGTTTGTTTCTTTGCAGGTTTTAAAGTTTTAAGCAACTTACCACTTTTTTATTCTTGCAAGATCATGTGTACAGGAAGAGCGTAACACAATGCCACTGTGTGTATTCAGATTGAACTGCCAAGGGGGCGTGGCCTAAATCGATCGGAATAGCAAACAACACGCTAAGAAATAATCCACACCCCCAAAATGTGTTATTCCTCTTATAATCCCAGCAATTGTGCTGACGATTACGACGAATATTTAATTTTATTTAAAGACTTTTTATCCGTTTATAGTCACGTTTAATAATTTGACAAGTTCTCGCTTGTCACTCGTTTACGCAGCTTGTCATGTGACCAAGAAAGAACAAAGCATGAACTCGTCCTATTGAAGAAGTCAGAAGTCGGAAGCACTGACGCTGGAGACGCCGTCCGTTAATGTTAGCAAAACATTTGTTACATTTTTTTAATCCGTTATGTAAACGAGCTGTTACTATGGAAACGATAGCACACTAGAGTTGATCTACACCTGGGATTTACGTTACAGCCTGAACTGCTTTCAGAGCTGGACATAAGTCGATATTTCTTTCAAGCTTTGTAATATAATATACATCCAGGCATCAACAATAATCGAGTCAGGCATTGTTCCATTTTTCCACTGACGAAACCTCAAAAAAGAAAAGCAACCTTTTGCTTGTATTGCAGAAGTAAATCTTTGTCAGTATCAACATTGTACACCTGGTCGTTGTCATTTTTATTCCATTCTTCCTTTTGAAAAACTTCAATCTCTTTCGAACTGTCAGGGGATTCGGCGTGCTCGCTCGGCTTCCAGCCTTTTCACAAGGTTTTCTCGGGGATTTCGGGTCCGGCCACGACTGAGCCTCGCCGAGACTTTGATCTTCCTTTTCTTTTGCCGTGATGGATGGTGAAATTCCTCTTCAGCTCTTTGACAGCCGGCAACAGTGTTAGTGACAAAATATCTCAATATTTGATGCCAGTGGTTATCTCATGTATCTTGACAGGAGCACTAGCTGAAGAGCAGCACTGAGCGAAAGAGCACGATGCTAACACCACACGAGGGTTATCTTCACTCCTGCGCCAAAAGGTCAAAACGTCCAACCTTGAATTGGATACATTTCCACCTTCGGTAAGCGTTTTATCCTCATGGACATGACGGATCCTCGGATTACACCTTACACCAGGGCATACAGGATCACACCTAGGGGCAACTTAGCGTAACCAATCCGCTTATTGGAGGTGGGAGGAAACCAGAGACCCTTTATGAAACCCACATGGACATGTGAACCTCCACACCTGAGCTCAGGAGACAGAAACACTACCACAATGCTTCTTTTTGGTTAAAAGGTTAATGTTAGGTGTTTAATGAGTCACAGTAATAATGGAAGGTCCTCACAAGGCAAACGTGTGTAAGCACAATCCAATATAAACTGCTTAGAACGTGATAAAGCGCAATCTTCAGTATTGCACATCATTTGCAAAGAGCTTGGATGGTAAAACCCTGCCGTGATGTGAAACTGAAGACTAATAGCAGGCAAGATGACTGAAATAAGATCTGAAACGCAATGTTCCTCACAGCTTTCTGGGGGTTTTTGCAGGCCAGCTGGTTTCTGAAAACGTATGAGGTTTTGCAAATCTCTGTAGTCATACTGACATCTAGTGGAGATGCACATCATTGATTGTTGTGATTGATGTGGCGTGAGGAAGAGAGTGCCCTGAAATCCTTCTCCATGTCTCCAAAAGTTTGTACAGTGGTTATATTAATGATTAACCCTAATTTATTTAATAAGACGTGGCCATGAATGACAATTTTCTATACATCCCACAAATTATTATGCATGAGCTGTAATAATCGTCGCAAATCATCACAGCCTTGACCAAACTGTAAGCTCTGCTTCTTTACAATATAATAAAAAAAGACGGGCTTTTCCTTGACATGTAGATAATCAGAATGGATGGGTCTTCAGCAAAAAATGTGGAAAACCCGTCAATAAGTTTCACGACAGCGCGTAGCTATCCAACACCTTAATCAAATCATTAAAAATATCACCTACCTAGCTAGTGAGAGCTCCACGCTACCTCAGTCCTTGACATGATCTTTACAAGAAGATGCCAAGACAAGGTTAAAAGGATAAAACGATGTTTTTGGTGAAACATGTTTACCTAAAGGTGCGAAACGTTGATAGCTAACGGACTTGCAGGATATCATGCCCTCACGGTGTTCTCATGTGTGGAAATGTACTATATCCCGTATATTACGTGAACTGACGTATAAACTGACCAGGCAAGTCAAGTTCACTTCCAATTCATCCTGCTGTGTAAAAATTATTTGCTTAAAAAAAACAAAAACTGGTGCAGGTTTGCCATCAGAATTGAGAATTGCTTAAAATTAGCTGTACAATTAAAGTGATTTCAATACAAATGCACTAGAATCTAGGTCAGGGCGTGTGTGTGAAAGCTGTTCCTGCAGGTCGCCGTGGGAGGGAATTGTGCTGAAAGATTCCATTCCAACGTGGTGACTGTGTAAAAGTACCTCGTGTCATTTAAACAGTGTAACAATTATAAAAACGCTGTCTGTTTATATAACAGCCCTTATTGGTAGTCAGCAGATTGGCAGGTTTAACCGGCTTTAACGCGATCTGACATGATGGGAAACGAGTCCGATTATCAGCATCATTCCACATCAGCCTCTGCCTCATCACCTGAGGTCACGGGTACTCCTGGTGGTTTTAGTCTTCTGAACATTTTAAATCTCAGTCGTCTGTACAGAGTGAACAAGCTCATTTACAAGAAAAAGGTCACAGCCAGAAGATCCCAGGTTTGCGCCCTTCTGTGTGGGTTTCCTCAGGGTACTCCGGTTTCCTCCCACAGTCCAAACACAAGTGGATTAGGTAGTGCCCATAGGTGTGAGTGCTTGTCCCCGCCTCTGTGTTAGCCCTGCGATGGACTAGCGACCTGCTCAGGGTGTAACCCCACCTCTCACCTTGTTGATGATGGCGTTCACACTGGTACAGCAACTTGGCCACTATCCTCTCCTGATGGATATTTTTCAACCGGTCTGATCAGGCTCTTAGAGGAGCACGGCTTCAGCAACAGCTGAAACAAACAGCTGGCCTTTATTTGTGGTTAATCAGAATAATTTCTTTGACGACAGTTGTATGATAATTGCTTTTGTACACGGGAATGTTTTTCATTTAGTTTTTTGTACGTCGTACGATTTCCCATCGAATGTGGAAAAAGTCCTGACGTGATTTATCTTTTTTTCATCACGAAAGGCATTTCAGAGGGTGTATACTTTTTAGATCCACTGTACACTGCCAAACATTATGAGCTCACTTGGAAGAATGTTTATAAAAGCACTTCTTTGTTACAGACTTTTCAGGCTTCTCAGTAAACCCAAACCCATGTAAACTCCAAGTAAACCCAAACGAAAATGTCCGAGCTGACGTTCCTCTTCCTGTGCGCTGATGCCTGCCCTTAGCAAAACACAAAGTCTGTGCTGTTCATGCTTTCCCCTTCCTTTAGTTCATCCCGTGATTCATGTCACACATCCAGTGAACACTTCACACTTTCACTTTCTTTCTCTTTGTGGTCTTTGTTCTCTTTAACACGGTGTTAACTGTAGAAATGTAAAGAAATGCAGCCTGGATTAGAGGCATGCGAGAAAATCTGCTTCCAGCTTGAATTTCACTTCATTTGTATGTTTGTAGATTATAATTATACATTTTTTCACACTCGAGTTATCTTTTAGAAATGGGAATTGTATCCACTAGATGGGGATGTTGGCTTGTGGAGAAAGCTTTTATTACGCATTTTGGCTGAGCGACGATGGATGGAAGTAGGGGGATTTTGGTGTGTGTGTTTTGGATTTTTGACTATATAGGAACAAAACCAGGAAAAACTGAAGTAACTTAGCTTACAGATCAGTGAGAAAATGTCAAGTTCTTTGCTTTCTTTTAAACAATAGTGCACCCCTTTCCTTCGAAACCAAAAGGGTTTGTGGTTGAGATTGGGGTCAGATTTAAGATTAGATTAGATGCAGAAGTATGCCGTGCTGGTATCGAAAAAAAAATCATTGATGTGGAATGATGCAGTGCAGTTACTATTACCATCAGATTATTGAAAAACCGATGACGTTCTACTTTTTTTTTATCCGTTTAGAGTTTGAGGTGAATGTTATAGAAAATTGATCACCAGCTGACCAATCAGAGTGTAGAATTATAAACATGTCCAGTGCTTGTTGCTAGATTTGGAGGCTACTGTTTGTTTTAAACTTGGTTACAGTTATAGAAATGGCAGTTCCTTTGGTGTTTATTCATTTCCTGGCTCCTCGACACCATTTCATCCATGCTGAATAGTTTGTTTGTGGTTCCGTGAGCTTCTTTCCAGTTATAATCTGTTTTGATAAAACTCTATCCTCTTCTCCATGACAAATTTCCTTCTCCATGTAATACCTGTTGAGATGCAAATGACTGTGCCGATCAAATGAATAAGCAAATTGCTCGAATGTGACTTCCAGCAACTTTGAAAACACGCATCGGCTCCTTTCATTTGAAAAGAGGTGGCAAATATGATAGCCCTGAAATGTCAGAAAAACAAATAGTGTGTGCGTGTGTGCGTGTGCGTGTGTGTGTGTGTGTGTGTGGGTTTCCTTTAACTGATACACAGGATGCAGTACACCAGAATTCTAAAGACTACTTTCTCTTTCTCTTTCTTTGAAATGCGTTAATGATCAGATGATTTACAGAATTTTTCCATGGGAGGAACTGGAACACAGGAGACTCGAACTGTTTAAAAGTGTTCCGAGGTTTAAAAAAAAAAAAAAATATGTGTATGCCAAAGAATTACTGCATCTGTTTATTTATAAACACAACATGGCACATGAAATGAATCTTACAGTACATAATTAATTTAGTTTACAGCATTGTGTTTACAGTAATAATTAACATATGTTACCGCTACATCTCCTATGTTAATAGAAGTAAAACAAAATCGTGACAAAAAAACAAGACACGGTGTGTCTGCACAGCAGTCAGTTAAACAAAATCAGGGTAAAGTCCTGATGTAGTGCATTTAAGTGTAAAGGTACCACAGAGTCGGAACGAACATGAATCGTCCTCGAACGAAGTATTAAAACCCCGCATAAATGAATATACGGGCCGTTCTTTTCATATGCTGAAAGGATATGACTGAAGGAAATTTTTCAGCACAGTGCTCACAGGGAGCTGCTCGAGGTTTTCCTTGCCGTAGGTTTTCACCACGGCTCTCCTGCACAGCTCCTGAAGCTTCTGTGGTGCAGGACCCCGGTACGGCCGCTTCAGGCTCCTCTTGGGCGACGTCATGTAAAACCGCAACAGTTCGAACAGGCAAGGGAAAATGTGCTTGCTGCCGTCCAGCGCAAAACTGCTGTCTTTAAGGAGGACCCGGACGCTGGTGGGTCCCTCCGAGGAACGATAACTCAGGGTGAAGAATACATCCGTTTGCATGCTGTCCCGAATCAGGAAGGTGCCAACAGGAAGAGTCGCCAGTCGAGCGTGGGCTTCGTCTACATCCAGAGCACCCCAGTAAAATCCACTGTTCCCCAGAAAATGGCTCGCACTGGCCACGAGGGAGCGCTCCTCTGGGTGTCGGAAAAGCCGGAAGTGAGTCTGAGGAGCCGGGTGAGTCGGAACATCGGTGGACACAGGGACTGACACGGAGTCTTGCGACGAGGCAGAGGGGTCAGGAGGTTCGTTGTGGTGCACCATTCTCCTTCTTCTCCATCATGGCCGTGTGCACACAAGTGGCTGTCGGATGACTAACGGAGAAAAAGAAAGACACAGAGAGAGACAGCTGAATGAGTAACACTAGGGTGAAGGAGGAGTCTTCCTTTACACGTCTCAACACATCACCGTGTGTATGTGTGTGTGTGTGTGTGTGTATGGGTGGGAGGCTTGTTTTTAGAGCAATTGTCCCTACAAGAATAAGAATATCTGACAGTTTTGACTTTATAAGGACCTTCGCCTGAACCTCAAGAGGAAATCTTTTCAGTTCTATTCAAACTAAGAGCGAAAGGAGACAAAATATTCGTTTTACGTTGCTCCGATTAAAGATTAGAGTTAGCGCGAGGTGCAGTACAGCATTCATTATCCACACAAAAAAAAATAACAACAGTAGAAGGTCCTCACAAGTACAGGACAATAAAAACGTGTGTATTCATTTCCTCATCGTTTAACTGTGTTGCAGTTTTTTTTAATTTATTTCTTTTTGGCACACGTGTACTTTCTCTCTCACAGACAGACATGTTCTTCATACTATCCTTGTGTGGACCTTCCATTCTCAATACAGTTCATTAAAATAATGTATAAAAAAGGAAACCTTTGCTCTTTTAGGGTTTTTAGAAATAACTAAAACCTGCATGTTTTCTTGACATAAACAAAGAAATAAAGCCGTTTTCTTTTAGAGGACCAGATGAAGGTCCTCAGAAGGTAAAACTGTCCTCTTATCTCTTACTCTTATCCTTGTGTTTCGTAAGTTGCTCACACCTCGCATGTGTAGGCATGACACACACACTAAACACACACGCACTAAACTCACACACATGCTAAACACACACTAAATGTGCATTTTTCATATGAATGCAGTGAATTAATTCAATGCTACACCTCAATCTAGCCTCATCCTTTGTGACCAAAAAGAAGACCTTTCTCTCTTTTTCTCTCTCTCTCTCTCTCTCTCTCTCTCTCTCTCTCTCTCTCTCTGTCCCTCTCTATCTCTATTTTTTAATAAAAAGCTACAGGTTTTGTTGTTTGTAAAAAGACCATCTTTCTCAAAGGAACCAACTGAAAGTCCCTTACTAATTCAACTGTGTCAGGTATTCCTGTCATTGCGCACAGTGTTGAGCGTGAAGGCGTGACACGCACACACACACACACACACACACACACACACACACACACTTGTACTTCTGTCTGTGTGAGGACACTCATTGACATAATGCATTCCCAGCATACCCTAACCTTAACACTCACAACCCTAACACTAATCTAAACCTCACTCTATCCTGAACACTAAAACCAAGTCTTAACCCTTAAGCAGCCCTCTGAAGAAGTGAGGACCAGACAAAATGTCCTCACTTCTCAAAAATATCCCCACTCTGTTCATACGCGTTTCAGTCCTCAGTATGTAGCAAGTATTCACACACACACACACACTCGCGCACTGGTTATTCTACCCTTGTGAGGACCTCCCACTGATATAATCATTAACATGGCTGGCTATGCTACGCCACCCCTAAATCTCACCCTAAGTAACTGAAAGGAGACATGTCTTCTCTGTGTCTGTCTTTCATTTTTCTGTAAAAAGCATTCCTCCTCATGAGGACCAGACT
>JAQMYM010000010.1:14077817-14109409 GCA_030014255.1 Parauchenoglanis ngamensis
GACCGTAACCGGTGCGTGACCCCCCCCCCCCCACACACACACACACACACTGCACGTGACTCGGTGTCATTTCCATTGATTCGTCACTCAGCAGTGGTTATTCGGAGTGTGTTCGTGTTCGCTCAGCCTGCGGCAGAAAAACACGTCCTGAAATCAATGAGCCAACGATCGTCCCACATCTTTACTCGTCCTCTTTCTCATCTTCCGTTCTGCTCGTTCCTCTTCCTCCACACCAGTCAGGGACGCTCGGAACCTGGTGCCGATGGACCCGAACGGCTTGTCGGACCCGTACGTGAAGCTGAAACTGATTCCCGACCCCAAGAGCGAGAGCAAGCAGAAAACCAAAACCATCAAGTGTTCGCTCAACCCCACCTGGAACGAGACGTTCAAATTGTGAGTCAAATCTTTGCTCGAGGCTTATCAGCTGAAGAGAAGGTTTTATTTTATTTGCCGTGTGTGTGTGTGTGTGCTGCGCTTCCGTAGCCACCTGCAGGATACGGATAAGGGCAGGCGTCTGTCTGTGGAAATCTGGGACTGGGATCTGACCAGCAGGAATGACTTCATGGGTTCTCTCTCGTTCGGCATCTCCGAGCTCCAAAAGCAAGGGGTCAGTGGCTGGTAAGGTCTTTAAAACAGTGTTTAACATCACTCTCACATCTCCACTCATCCTTAGAACCTGGAGGTTCCACTATTCTTAAGATAAGGACTCTTATTTTATAGGTATAAGCTGTTGAGCCAAGAAGAAGGCGAGTATTTTAATGTTCCAGTCCAACCAGATGGTGAAGAAGGTAACGAGGAACTGCGGCAGAAGTTTGAGGTTAGCGACCCGTTTGTGTAAGGAATTAAACACTAGGGGGCGTGTTGGTGTAGGACAATAATCAACAAATGGGATATTTGCCGATGATTCATTAAAGAATAGCACGTCATGCCTGTTATTCGTCTATAGTCAGTGCGAATGATCACTTACGTTATCGCAGCTGTTTGCTTTGAAAGTCAATAAATAAAAACCGGCAGCTTGTCGTGTTACAGAGAAACCGCAAAGACGGAGCCTCCTTCTATAAAACAAAACTTCAACAGATGTTTTGGAATCCGTTTGTTACTATAGAAACGATAACGCGTTAGAACGGACACATTCGTATAACAGAAAAGGGCTGAGAGATTTTCTCACTACTTCACATTCAGCAAATTTAACTTATAATATAATACATCATGTGTGGTATTATAGCTAGCTAAATATCCGTTAGCTACGACAAAAAGCTTCCATAATAACATTTGAAAATATGAAAATATTAAGCAGCTATGCAATGCGAAATGAAAATGAATAAAGCGATCGTTTCGTTATTGTCGCTCATCCAAGCTTTGCTCTTGTTCCTCCCAGAGAGCCAGGATCGGTCCGGGCAACAAGAACATGGACAGCTCGTCGTCCAACGACATCTCCAAATACGACGCCAACGGCAACCAGGACCGCGTGAAGCTCTCCGATTTTAACTTCATCATGGTTCTGGGAAAAGGCAGCTTCGGGAAGGTGACCCTGAAACCGAGTTAACGCGTGTACACGTTCCCTGTCAGTTCCCTGCAATTAGTTGCTGCCTTGTTTTTTTTGATACCGAGAGACTCCTTCCATAACCATCTTACAGAAAACAATTATTTTGAATTATTATTAATAGATGCAAGTCCCCTGCATTACTATAGAAACAAGGTACTAGAATGAGCACGTTGATATAAATCATTATAGAAATTTCTAACCAATCAGATTTGAGAATCAAACAGCGCTGTGCTGGAATCATGGTGTAAATCTTCAGTTTCCGGCTTGTTCCGCATTTCGGAGGCCGTTTTAGCATTTTAGGAACAACAAGAGAAACGTGTTCGATTTCTGTAAACTGCTTCGTGTTGCCAGGTGATGCTGGCCGACCGCAAGGGAACGGACGAACTGTACGCCGTGAAGATCTTGAAGAAGGACGTCGTGATCCAGGACGATGACGTGGAGTGCACCATGGTGGAGAAGAGAGTTCTGGCGCTTTCCGGAAAACCGCCTTTTCTCACGCAGCTGCACTCGTGCTTTCAGACTATGGTACAGAACACACACACACACACACACACACAGCTTGTGCAACTTCTGCTTCTACGTATCACAAATACTCGTGTATTTAAATTCACCTTCAGTTCCTCATTCACTCCAGAGGTTCCCGGCGCTCGGCCGCTCAGGCAGCCAGTAGCTGCACAGGAAGGCCGACATGTAGCCATGTTAACAATACAACGTTGTGATTGACAACAGCAACAACACAAGGGCGGGAAAATCCGTCGACCGCCGAGGAAAACGTTTCCTCATATAAATTACCTTCCTGTTTTGTATCTAAGCTTTAACTTGAATGTCTCTTTCTGTAGCATAATAATAGGACCCAGAGTCGTATTAGCATGCACTCTGGGTGTGTTAGCGTTTATCCAGGCTGAGATGCTAGCTAGCGATTAGACGTAAACCGTGCGTGATATTTAGCAACAGGAATGAAGTACTTCTTTTCAAGAGTGTAACCAATAAAACTTGAAAACCTGGTATTAGCAGGAAGTCAGAAATCACAAATCATATCCTTGTTTACTGTCTCTTCAGTGTCACTGATTTTCGTGTGTGTGTGTGTGTGTGTGTGTGTGTGTGTGTGTGCAGGACCGCCTGTATTTTGTGATGGAGTACATTAGCGGTGGAGATCTGATGTACCAGATACAGCAAGCAGGGAAATTTAAGGAGCCGCATGCAGTGTGAGTACAAATGTACACACACACACACACACACGCGCGCGCGCCATGATCTCATGATGTAATTTAATAGTGTGATTATTAGTATAGCAAGAGTGTGTGTGTGTGTGTGTGTGTAGGTTCTATGCTGCGGAGATTGCCATCGGTCTGTTCTTTCTCCACTCAAAAGGCATCATTTACAGGTAAGAACAGCTTTTAAAGTTCTAGCAACGTTATTCAAACGCATTTTGCAGCTCCATGACAATTCAAGGAAATGCTACAGAAGTTTCTAGAACAGCAGAGAAAAGAATAATGACGCAGATAGAAGCACGATTCTTAACATCTAGAACAAATTCATGTTTGAGTCTCTGGTGTGTGTGTGTGTGTGTGTGTGTGTGTGTGTGTGTGTGTGTAGAGACTTGAAGCTGGATAACGTGATGCTGGATTCCGAGGGTCACATTAAAATCGCTGACTTTGGCATGTGCAAGGAGAACATGTTCGACGCCGGGACTACAAAAACCTTCTGTGGAACTCCGGACTACATTGCACCTGAGGTGTGTGTGTGTGTGTGTGTGTGTGTGTGTGTGTGTGGAACATGAGAATGAGAATGAACATAAACCCACTTTTATTTTCCTCTGTCTGATTCTGCTGTAATGGTCTAATTAGCGACGATTTGCGTTACTGACGATGATAAAGACAGGAAGTGTGACACACGGTTTCTGCACTTTCAGATCATTGCCTATCAGCCGTACGGGAGGTCTGTGGACTGGTGGGCGTACGGAGTTCTCCTGTATGAGATGTTAGCAGGACAGGTAAACGCCAAACATCCTTAAAAAAACTACGTTAGCGATGCTAATTAACGCGTGTTTGTAGTTCGCGTTATAACTCTGGCCTTTCTGTAGCCTCCGTTTGATGGCGAAGACGAGGATGAGCTTTTCCAGTCCATCATGGAGCACCACGTGTCCTACCCGAAATCCATGACTAAAGAAGCTGTGGCTATATGCAAAGGCGTGAGTGCACACACACACACACACACACACACACACACATTATTATTAGTAGTAGTGTAAACCTGCGCTGCTGTCTGAGCTGCTGTTACAGAAAACTATTCAGCAGTTTATCTCCTGACCGGTCAGTTGCTTCTTGCTAACGGTCGCTGTGTGTTTCAGTTGATGACGAAGCACCCGGGG
The DNA here is from genome assembly GCA_030014255.1 of Parauchenoglanis ngamensis. Classification (NCBI taxonomy): domain Eukaryota; kingdom Metazoa; phylum Chordata; class Actinopteri; order Siluriformes; family Auchenoglanididae; genus Parauchenoglanis; species Parauchenoglanis ngamensis. Next base: position 14,081,735 of record JAQMYM010000010.1, read on the forward strand.
AAGCGTCTGGGCTGTGGCCCCGAGGGCGAGCGGGACATTAAGGAGCACGCGTTCTTCCGCTACATGGATTGGGAGAAACTGCAAAACAAAGAGGTTCAACCTCCATTCAAACCCAAATCAGTAAGTAAACGTGTGTGTGTGTGTGTGTGAGATAATGTAGTCCAGCCTTAGCAAGTTAGCATTTGATAATTAATTTCACTTCCCTTTTAAAATTTTGAATTTTCATTACTATTTTTTTTTTTTTTTTTTTTTGGATGACTCGTCCTGTTCTAGTCTTCTGTACATGTATGCTAAACATACTCAAGTCTGTGGGCTTGGTTCTCGTACCTGTGGTAGAAACTGGAGTGTGTGTGTGTGTGTGTGTGTGTGTGTGTGTACAGGTTTTTTTTTTTTCTCAACAGCACAAAAGAAAATGTTTATTTTGCTAAACAGGAAGTCTAATTTATGTTCACGCATCCTTGGGTTTTTACAAAACGAAGATTTTTTCCAGATCTCTTAAAGGGATACGATAACAAACTGGCATTAGGACCATGTTGGAAGCAGCGCCCGGTGCGAGATCATGTGACGGCGGCGTACGTTTGATCTCAGCGGGTTTATTAGCTTTGCCAGCTTGATTTTATTTACGCGTTTGTTTATTATTTTTAATGAAACCTGTCCAGCTGGTCGCCCGTGTGACTGCTTTTCACGTCTAAAGAGCTGTAAGTACCAGCGCCAGTACACGTTTCTGTCCGGTTCTGGGAAGCCTGCGGTAAACATACTCCACTAACACATCTGCTTGAGTGAAACGATCATTATTATTTATCACAAGAAAGGAATGAAACACTCGCGGACGCGATGTTACGGGAAAATGATCCGGGACACGGGACGAGTAAATACAGAGAGTTTCCCTGTAACAGAATCTGCCCCGAGTGTTTCATTCGTCTTATACCACAGCAACATGCCAACCATTACAATTATTTCTTTATCAAAGTTCGGATCGGCGGCTTCAAAACGCTGTGGTATAAACAACACTGACACACCATGAACGTCCGCATCAATAACCCATAACTATCACGAGGTGTCAGGACGCACCTGCGGCACTCCATCTCACCAGGAAATCAGCTCCATGGCTTTCACTCCTAAAGTCAGATCCACCTCTTGATTAGTAAACAAATGTTCTCTCGACATTTGTGCTTCACGTTTGGCTTCAGATAATTATTCTGCTTCTGGAATATGTTTAACAACGGGATTAAAGCATTTGCAGATGATGCTGTGATGTATTCAGCGTTCCTCTCTGTGTTTTAATCCCGCTTTTACATTCTATTTCCCTTGCAAACGTCTTGTTTTTGCCATGTTTGTGTTGAATTTTCTTTTCACCACCATCCTCCCATGGCACACCTCTCTTCTCTCGTCTTCTCCACAGTGCGGTCGAGACGCAGAGAACTTTGACCGTTTTTTCACCCGCCATCCTCCAGTCCTGACCCCTCCCGACCAGGAAGTGATTCTTAACCTGGACCAGGACGAGTTCCAGGGTTTCACTTACGTTAACGCAGAATTCCCAGCTCAGGAGTCCAAGTAGCCAATAGCAGCGCGGCGACCAATCAGATCGAAGAAGCTGAAACGACTGAGACGATCGTTTATGATCAGTCTGTATCTACATTTACGCTTCCGTTTCTTTCATACAATTCAAGTTGGTTAATCATCTCACACACACACACACACACACACACACACACACATTGCCCTTCTACGGTGTTATAAACTCGTAATGTTATGAGTTGACTACATGAGGAACATATATGTTTACTTTTTGTTATTCGGTTAACATAATGAACGCTGTATCTTCTTTGGGGGGGCGGGATTTAGAGCATACATATGGTATAAATTACCGCTGATATAGTATAAATAATATAGATATAAAGAATTGCCAACATATAAAACGTTTCATTATGTAGGACCTTTTTTTTTTTTTTAAACAATATTTGTTTTATTTTGGGCCTCATTTATCAAACTGGATTTGACCGAAGTTGGTCCGCAGGAGCATTCAGACAATTCCGGAAAAACTCCGTATCCCGCGAGAATTTCACGTACGACTAACGGACTGCCGTCGCAATAAAAACGATCGCCGCGATTTTATATACAGGTTTAAATCTCTTGCTAATGTCGAGTCTTTTGTAACGGCAAACCAGACTAGCCGTCCGATCAGTGCAAAAGTAACGGCGCCCTATGACAGGTGGAGCCAGGAGGCGCTCTTCCGTCTCGTTCAGCCGCCGTTTATTCAATTGCGGCCGAAAGTAAACGCACCCAACACTGATTATCGTCTAGTACATTCTCGAAGACAATCAGCAAAAAAAATCGTGCAGGGATTTTTACTTCAGTTTGTCTATGAAGCGATATTTACACACAGCTTTACTAATAGATTGATAAACGAGGCCCAGTGTGAGCATGTATATATATAGAAATGTAATTTTTGTCGTATATCTGTGCCAAATCAGAAGCCAGGTCAGGATTAGAGTTTGGTCCTGTGGAGTTAGTTTACATCAGTGATTCCCAAACTAGTCCTCGGGATGGGATGGGGTGGGGTTTTGTCTTGGCTCAGCTCACGTGAATCAGGTACACAGGGTCTGTTTTCTTTTTTAAGGCGGGGTGGGAATCGCTGCTTCCTGTCAGTCATCGTGGTGTGAACGGTAGACATCATGCATGAACTTGGATACACACTGTAACTAAGGACTGCGGATCCATCCTTACGAGAAGTTTTTAATAATTTTGACAGTCCCTAAAGTGGTATTATTATTGAGACTATGTTAAAAAAAAGAGCGAAAACATATATTTAGTTGTTCTGTTTGTTTATTGAGAGTAATGCAATCCACTGTGAACAGAAGGTACATTTTACAGTTTACTATAGACAAATATATATATATATCACGAACTAAAGCTATGACTAATCTTTGTTTTTGTTTTCTGTTTTTTCTCACATGAACATGCTCAACGTCCAACACATCGTTATTGTAGAATAATAACGTGTTGCTTATTGAGTTTTCATTACCCTTTACTGAACAGCAGTCTTGCTGAGTGACCAGCTAACATTGAACAACAATAAAGGCATGGATACCTTCAAAAACTGTTATGCACTGCTTTGTAAAGTTCCAAAGGTACCTCGATATGTAACACGGCGAAGTTCTGCGAGTTCGAAGTCGGGTTAGACACGGAGGGGCCAAGCGTACGTCTAACATCCCTGCACACGGTCGCTTTGGGAAGTATTTAGCCTGTTTATGCTGCACGTGAGCAACTTCAAGAGGACACGTGGGTATTTTAAAGACATGGGTATTTTACAACATATCAACACAAATGTTGTTTTTTTTTCATCAAATGTTTTACATTGGACAAGTTTAACTGTTTTTAACTTTTTGAAACCACTAATAGTCTGTTTAAAATGTCACAAATCTCCCACACACACACACACACACACACAGCAGCTAGAGAGCAGCTCTCGTGCTTCCCAATTCACGGTTTTAAATCACAGTTAATGGTACTTATGGTTTTGTCCTGATTCCTTTGTACTGTAATGAACAGTGAGCAGTAAACTGACTGGAATGCAGGGCTGCAAGAAGCGCACACGTATCTCTGGGCTGCTGGCTTTTATTATCAGTGGACATTCCTGTTTTGTTCATTACTGCCACCAAATGTTCGCGTGTGGAATTGCGTTCATCTATAATCTGATGGGTGACACTAGTGACGGGACAGGGCCGCTTCAGGGGGCCAATCAGGTTTCAGCAGCGGCCAGTGGCCCTCCCCCAGATTCACCCACGGCGTGCGCCGCGTTTAAGAGATTTGATCACGGTTTCGAGATGAGAGCTGTCTCTGATTAAGATGCATCTCCTCTGATGTTCCAGTAAATGATACGATTAATGAATTATCAGTGTCGCATGTACAGATCTAATCACTGTTTTGAGTGCATTAATAGCCAAAATATAAGTTTCAGTGTGTCAGACAGTCATGCTGGGCTTAACACTGCTCCTCATTCGAGATGGTATCAAGAAAAATGCTGAAGCTCAAGATCATAATCATACATAACTGAGACACGTATACATCATTTTTTAAGTGATACTTCTCAGTGCTGAAGTTGCCAAATGCACAAATATACATGATTTAGTTTATCTCCAAAGCCACATTAAAAAAGCTGAAATTATCTGCATATAGTAAAATGCTCTTTTAGCGTAGTGTAGGGTTTGGGGTTTTATTAGCGCTTGTTAGAGGTTTTGCACGCAGCACCTCGTAGCAATAATCAGTGAAGTCTTTATAAAAACCTGTAACAGATGAGGGGAAAAGCTGAGTCAGCGAAACGCCAAACATTTAACCCAGATGGTCCTTCCAGCAAGCACACTCGCATGCGATGTACAGAAATGCCAAGACGCACACACACACACACACCCACTCATGCACACATAAATGGATACAGGAGGCCTTAAGGCACTCTAACAAATCAAGACCATCTGCAGGAAATTGCAGTATAGCTAAAAGCATGCTTGTGTAAACGTGTGTGTGTGTGTGTGTGTGTATGGCAAGGGGGAATCATGTCTGTGAAACAAATACCCCTGATCGTTTTTGTGAGAACATCTGGAAACAGCTGTTGTGTAGGCTCCCAGGGACCAGGCCGAGGGGCGTGCGGGAGAAGGTGCTCCTCTGAGCTGTGACAAAAGGTAGGAATCAGCAAGCGTCCATCTCCTGGTGTTCTGTGCTTTCCAAGGACATGGTTTGACCTGATGATAGCATATTTAATAAAACAGGGTAAGTGTAGATCCTCGTGGAACGCCTTAAAAATGGTCTCCCATTATCACCGACAGCTGCCGGCAGCAATTAAGGGGCCAAGCACTTCCTGGAGTTGTAACATAAAAGTAGCAGTGGTAGGGAAATTAATCTCCTGGGTGCAGATTTCATGCCCAGGTTATTCTTTTTTTTTAATCAATGCATGTGTCTTAAATGTAACATTAAACATCTCAAGAGAAAATAAAGACAGATAAGGATCAGACTAACCAGTCGTACACTTTCTGGGAACGAATATGTTCCCCATATGCTTCTTTTATTCTCTGTTAATTATCTAGCTAGCTTGGCATGTGTTACTCTATAACGTTAGTTACCATTATTTAGCCTTATCAGTCATGTTTCTGAATGCTGGAACTTCACCCAACACGGTAGGAGAGCTGCTGATGTTAGCGTTTGTCTGAGTATGGCGTTAGGTTTTGATTTCTACAAAAATAATAAAGCTTCAGCGCAATCATATATCTCTACCTTGTACTGTAAATCTCTGTTAAATCTCTTTCTCCTCCTGAAAGAAAACATACCATAACCATGAAAGGGCTAACTGGTGATGTGAGGGTTTCTTGTAGGGAGACTTTTATTTGATATTTATGGAAGGATTGAATGGAAATGTGCTTATTTTATTCTCTATACTGTACTGTACTATATTATACTGTGCTATGCTGTGCTATGCAATATTATGTTGTACTGTATCTCCACTTTAGAGGGTGATGAAATGAAACTAAGTACACGCATGTGTTAGTTTTTACTGCCCGAACACACTCGGCGAATTCGGTGACGATCTGAGAACGTCTAATTTTTCGGCAAAAAAATAAATATGGTAAGGGGCCTTTGTGTTTTTTCGGGCAAAAATTTGAACATCACCAAAATCACACTGTGCATTAAGATGATCAAGAGTAACACAATAGTGCGTTTAGTTTCACCCTCTCACACTCCAGAGCTAAGATCTGACACGCTCATATCCAGCATATTACACTCAGTTCGGGACACACTGATATTAACATTTACTGCTCAACATCCGTTAAAGTACATGTGCGTGAGTGTGAATGGAAATGTACATATTTTATCCACTGTACTATACTATACTGTAGTACACCTATTTTATCTATACTATATAACATACCACACCGGATGTTACTTTGCTTTACTATGCCGTGCTACACTGTGCTGTTATGCATGTTATGTATACGATACTATTCTATGCTATGCAGTATGTACTGTACTGAATCTCAGCACGGTGGTGCGGTGGTTAGCACTGTCGCCTCACAGTAAGAAGGTTCTGGGTTTGAACCAGCGAGCCTGATAGATAATGGATGGATGGATGGATTTATCACAGCTTTGGAGTGTGACAGGACAAAACTAAGTATGTTCTTGTCTTAGTCTTGATAACCCTAAAACACACTGCGAATTTGGTGAAGATCTAAGAATGTAAAAATTTTGGGGCTTAAAAAAAGGTATTGGTGTTTTTTGCCCCAAAAAAATGAACGTTCTCCCATTTTAACCAAATACACACCATGCATGAATATAACCAAAAACGTAACACAAGCCTGTGTTTAGTTTAATCCTATCACACTCTCATGTCCAGCAGAGACGCTCTGGAAATACACAGGTTTGGATGCACTGATACAAACATTTTACAGTATTAAAGCTTTGAATGGAAATGTCCATGTTTTTCTGCAATATTATAATGTATTATGTACTTTTTTACACTGACATTCCACAACATTACCTGTAAATATACACGTATAAGAAATGTGTTGTTTAATAATAAATTTAAAAAAAGATTTTAGTCAAATTGCTGTGGTGTAAAAAAACACCCACTCCATAATGTGCTGTTATAGGAAAATAATCAACTCTTTCTCTCCGTTTCTCTCCAAACTTCTAGAAAAACCGGCGCGACACCGGCAACTTTGACAAAGAGTTCACCAAGATGGCAGTGGAGCTCACGCCAACGGATAAACTCTTCATCATGAATCTGGACCAAAACGAGTTCCAAGGCTTTTCCTACACCAATCCGGAGTTTGTCATTGAGGTGTGACCTCCGGGCTGTGATGGGTTTCTCCCTCGCCGCAGCATTAACATCCATCACATGAACGCGAGACCACTGATTTTCCCACGTCCTGACCGAGTCACGCGTCTCAGAAACAGTGGAGGGAAGGGAACAGCGCTACACGACAATGTCCATAATCTCCATGAGAATGTCTTTGTCATCTCCATGAGAATTATCCTACCACTCCCTGTACTTCCTGCTAGCCCAAACACCAAATATTAGCAAATCTGACCTAAAAAATAGAGGCTTCTACTCTATAACGTTACACCAATTACACAATAACACCATTCAACCTAAATTATAACAAATAACAGTCTTAGAATTAAATAATACATCACCATCCTTTTTTTTCCTCCAATTCAAACACATAATAGTTAGCATGTACAATTCTCTTTCGATAAAAAAAAAAGGCTCATCTATACTTAGATTGTGTGTTTCATGGCATAGATGACATCTGGAGGCTTGCATTAAGCTTACATTTAAAGTTAAGATCATTTGTGGTTATAGCTGACCGTGCTACAATGGCTTGCGTAAGTATTCACACCCCCCCCTCACTCCCTCTCCGTTAAATCTTTTCTGTATTTTGTAACGTTACACAAGCATCATGCTCAGATTTACCCGCAGCTTTGTTTTCCTTATAATGAACAGGAAAAGTCACAGTTTTGTCTTATTTTTGAAATTGTTGTTCTGTGGGATGTTTATTTTTTATACCCAAATTATCATTTTTTCCATAATTTTTTGTTTTGATCTTCATTTGTTTAGGTAACAAACTTGAAATCATTTTGCACTTATATATAATTTCAATTTTGAATATCATCATCTTTTGGGTAGATCCATGATCTAAAATCACAATTTTGTCCATTTCAGTTCCAGGTTGTAAGAGTCCAAAAATGGAGAATGGGGGGCGAATACTTATGCACGGCCATCGCGTAAGCGCAATTTTATATCTTGCTACAGTTTACACGTTAAAAGATGAAATGCTAGTTTTAATGAAAAAGAAGAAAAATATTTTCTATTACAGGACACAACTTATTATAATAATAATTCGTATGATTTTAGTGAATTTTGAACTTAGTCTAATCAGCTATGGTTACGTAACCGAGGAAAATCTGCTGTCATATCTTCTATCCTCCACGTTTTACTTGGTATTTATGAAACTAAACTCGACTTGGAAATCAAAATAGTGCTCATGAATTTCGTGTTGGTTTGCAGCATTTCGGGGACTCGGCGTGAATAACAAAAAAAAGGAGTCGTAGTCCACCATGTGCATGCTTGGTAGAGCTTTCGCTCGTTTATCTCGTGTCGATATATATTGTGGTCGGATCTCTTGTTCTAGCATAGATCCTCAAAGGTTATGATGTACGATCATTTCTATAGTTCTTAATTTCCTATGTAGAAATAAACGTCCAATAGCGATCCTAGTCTTCCATCTGAGCAAGCGTTGTGTGGTCACGTGCCTGGTGGTGATGTATCATAATATGGATAGATGAATGTTTGTGGCAATTTAACACTGACTAACAGATGTTAATAGATGAGAAAATCTATTTAAAAAAAATTTCGAATGAATGTTGTTTTCTCGTTGCTACCTGTGCGTGTGCCGCATGCACACACCTTAAACACGCATGCAGGAGGTTTTTTTTTTGTTGGTTGTGAAGGTAGTTTTTAAAAAATAATAATAATAAAAAATTAAAGGGCTTCCGGTACTAACCTTCCCCAAAATTAAGGATTTAACTATGCAAGTCAACAATACAGCAATGAACAATACGTGAATGAGTATTTCAAAAAAAAAAAACAAACCTGATGTCGGGGCGAGGGTTTATCCACTGACGGATATTGTGCATGCTCCTTTACTCATGGTGTGTGTAGGATGAAATAAAGCTGAAATTTCCAAACGTTGTGTTGCGTCAAGGTTTCTTCCTCATGACATCTCGGGGAGTTTTCCTTCGTCACTGTTGCTTGTTTATTAGAGATCAAAATCTACATCCAGATAATTGACAAGCCTGTTTCATTCATAATATTGATCGGTCACAAAGGGGCAGTCGTTCTAGGCGTGAAGTGGCCATGACCGGACAACACACTCACTGTTCTGGTGTCGTGGAATGACCGCACAGCAGCAAATGATCTCCGAACCTGTGACCTAAAATGGATGTTACATTTCACTGAAGTAAAATAAGTCCTCGTTGGTGAGCAGTTCCTGAAGAAGGTCCCCAGATTTTCAGCCAGGTGATGTGATTCTGTTTAGGCGCCCTCTTGGATTGCTATCTGAAAAGTTTAAGAGATTCGTGAGATGGAAGAGCGATGAGGCCGTGTAACCGTGGAGCTCAGATGCTCATCACTACAGCTGGAGCTTTTGCCGCTTTCAGCCTCATGACCATCGCGGTAGGAACGGATTACTGGCTTTACTCGCCCGGAGTGTGTCGCACCGAGAGCACGGGCGACAACGAGACGAGCCAAAAGAACGAAGAGGTCCTGACCCATTCGGGCCTGTGGCGTCAGTGCTGCATGGAAGGTGAGGATACAACAGCGTTGCGTACTTCTTATATTTTGCTAAATATATTTTGCTTCATTTTGCTTCGCAGAAATAACAGCACAAATGTTTCTAACATTAAGGTGTTTATGAGCGCATGATCTGGACAGTAGAACCTGAAGATCTACCATGTAGAAAGAATTCTAATAGGATGTGAATTTATTTCATGCTCAAGAATTCCTAAAGTTTTAGTAAACTGTTTATTTCACATCGTATATGCAATTATCAATCATTTGATGCTACCACCACCATGCTTTTGTAACAGATAAGTGTTTAATGTGTTTCTTAAATGACTGAGAATCTTGTACGAGAACTGTATATCTGAAACGTTTAGAATTTAAACAGTGATACTTTAGATTCTGGGATAAAACTTTTTTTTTTTTTTTCACCTTGAGGAAACAGGAAGTGTCCCTTCGACCCAAATCTCCCCGTCTCTGACCTACATCACTGCCTTTAATGGAAAGTGTAATGAAGCGTCCTGGCTGTTAGCGGGACGTCGATACGACAGCGCTCGCTTCATTCGACACTGACAGGGATGAAAATTCACGTTTTAAACTCTGTGGAATTTACAAAGTGAATTCAGGAACACTTTATTTAGTGAAACCGTGAGAGCTGATTCAGCCACGTAGAACCGAAATGATATCAAATAAATTCTATCCATAATAAAGCACTGTGTGTTGTGCTGTTATAGGAAAATAAGTAATGATTGAGGGTGAGAGAAACAGAGTTACTGCTAGCTATTTCCCTAAAACAGCACATCCTGGAGTGTTTTATCGTACAGTAATTTAACAACAATTATACATTTTTATTTAATAAAGAACGACACGTCATATGATGGAAGCGAGAACAGGAACGGACTTGTTTCCCCGACATTCAACAGCAATAAATGCAGCTATAAATAGATATAAACTTACATGTTGTTCTTGAATGAATAAAAAAACAGTAACATCAAATATTTTTATGGTATGAGATCAAAAACAACCCACTTGCATGACATGTAGGACTTCATCACAACACCCAGTGGCATATTTACATTTATTATTTATTACATATTATATTTATTACATTTACAGTCCATATTTAATTCATTTAAGATTGATCTTTATAGTTATTGTGTGTAAAATGGCTTTTGGTATCTTTTGTGTGTGTGTGTATGTGTGTGTGTGTGTGTGTGTGTGTGTGTGTGTGTGTGTGTGTGTGTGTGTAAGGTCTGTTCACAGGTGTGTGTAAAAACATTGATCATTTCCCAGAAGATGCTGAATATGAACAAGATGCAGCAGAATACTTGCTTCGTGAGTGCCTTCAACACACACATACACACACACACACACACAAAGTATACTGTAAAAACAACAGATATGTCAATGGAATATCCGCAAAAGGATAATTAAAAAAACTTTATGTGCGTGTGTGTGTGTGTGTGTGTGTGTGTGTGTGTTTCAGGAGCGGTACGTGCCTCCAGTCTTTTCCCGATCATGAGTGTTGGGCTGCTGTTCGTTGGTGGAGTGTGTGTCGCGGCCAGTGAGTTCTACAAGAACCGCCACAACGTCATCCTGAGCGCAGGAATATTCTTCGTCTCCGCAGGTACGCTCCATTAGACAGACAGACAGATAGGTGTTTTGGTTTGTAAGTGCATGACATGACCAGGCGACCGCCTAGCAACACCATAGCAACTGCCTAGCAACACCATAGCAACCGCCTAGCAACACCATAGCAACCGCCTAGCAACACCATAGCAACTGCCTAGCAACAAATTAGCAACCACTTGCAACACCATAGCAACCAGGTGGAACAGCATAGCAACTGCCTAGCAACAAATTAGCAACCACGTGGAACACCATAGCAACCACGTGGAACACCATAGCAACCACGTGGAACACCATAGCAACCAGGTGGAACAGCATAGCAACAGCATAGCAACACTGCAGCAGCACAGGGAATTAGTTAGCAGTCACGCTACATTTTCTTCATCAAATTTTCTAGTTCTTTTGCTCTAATTTCTTTTTGCTCTTTTATTGCTTCTTTTCGTACTTCATTTTTTTCTTCCCTTAAAATTTCCTTCCTTTGAAAGGAATTTCTTTTAAAATTCCTCTTTCTTTCTTTTCAGCTCTCTGTAATCACTGAGTGGGATTTTATTGAAATATTTGATGTGTAAGCTATATAATGTAATGCAGGCTAATGTGTGTGTGTGTGTGTGTGTTGCAGGGCTCAGTAACATTATCGGGATCATTGTGTACATTTCCGCCAACGCCGGAGATCCGAATCAGAGCGAGTCGAAGCGGAGTCACTGGTACGGCTGGAGCTTCTACTGCGGCGCGCTCTCCTTCATCATGGCGGAGACGGTGGGCGCGCTCACGGTGCACCTGTTCATCGACTCGCACCGCACGCGCACCTTCCGCTGCGCTCCTCGGAACTGCGTGCACGCGTCGCTCCAGAGCCGCCGCTCCTCCAGCTACCGCTCGCGCTACCGCGGTCACGCGAACGCGCTGCCGCGCTCGCCAGGCGCCTGTCGCCCGAGCAACGACGAGCTGGCGCTCCGTTCCCTCCGTTACGCGCCGGCCACGCCCCTTCATCAAACCGCGCACGCTCACTACATCAAGGCAGAGAACGGGCTCGCGTTTCACGCCCACAGCCATAGCGCGTGTCACGAGAAGGAGAACTCGAGCGCGCTCACGCCGAAGAACATATGCGCGCTCCCGCCACTGAGCAGCAGAAGCAGCGCCGCCACGCGGAGAACCACACCGGTGTGACGTCATTAACCCTGATCAGCGTTCATTAATAAACTTTATTACATTTTAAATAAAAGCACTTGATTGATTAGTTAAACTGGGCATCTCTGGCGCGCGCATCTACCATCTGAACAGCTGCTTTACACACGGGTGAGAGACGAAAAGGAAAACATTATAATTAATATATAGCTATTACATTCCTAATAAACTGCCCACTCGGATTAAATCATGTCACACAAAATACAATCAAATAAAATGATGTTTGCAATGATGATTATACTAATGTGTTTCTTTTACAAAAAAAAACCCCAACTAAAAACAATTAATAAAAAATTAGGGAACATTAAAAATATTTGTGTAGTCACGTTTTTCTGTTTAGTGGCTGAAAAGAAAGAAAAGAAAGAAAAAGAAAAACAGAAAACATTTTAAATTAAGAAACAAAGAAAGTAAGTTTTAAAAATGAAAATTTCAAAGAAAAATTTTTAAAGGAAGAAGGGAAGAAAAGAATTAACGCGTTTACAAGAAAGAAAGTGCAACCTCATGTACCTAAAAACTATTTTATTGGTTATAATTATTTTAGATTTTTATTTAATTTTGATAAAAAATTAATTATTTTAATGAATGTTAAAATGTGCTTCGACTGGGACTTTCTGTGCTTTTATTATCCATGTCACACTAAGTGGCTGTGAAAGTTAGCTCGGTTATACTGAATAACGCTACACACACACACACACACACACACATGCACGCACGTCTATAAAGATTAATGTTTATTTCAAATTATATAAAAACACCACAATAATCTTTCATCAAGAAAGAGCTTCTCCCACAGAAATAAACCATGTTGTGTTACAGGTGCCCTTTTTTTTTTTTTTTTTTTTTACAATTTCAAGTAAATACATCTTCACCGAGTGTCCCGAGTCCTGAGTGTGTATCACGGCCTCCGCTAATCCCTCGCTACGCCGTCCGGCTCTTCTCCAGTCCCACCAGCTCCATGCCCTCGCAGTACGAGCGGGGCCGAGAGGGTTTTATCTGAGAGTAGCGGAGTAGCACAGATCATTAGAATTTATATAAAATTATGACGTGTGTATCTGAAAATGTTTGTGCGTGTGTGTGTGTGTCTTACTGTGTTTGCATTTCTGAGTTGCTGCAGTAAGGGGAAAGGCGTCCACTGGATCGGCTCTATGGGCCAGCTGCACACGGACAGGTCACTCGCCTTGCCTGAGTCGATCACGCCGTCCGCTAGGCTGCACGTGCTCATGTCCCAGTGGTACTGAGAGCTAACACAACAAACAAACAAACAAAAACCACACAATGACAACTGTTAAATGTTACTCTTTCATAAAGTCCTCATTAACTATGTTTAAAACTGCTGCTATGGGACGGATGTAATGTTGATTTGTTCGCCTTTCTAGGCAAACAAAGTATAGCGAGCTCGAAGCCCCAGAGTTATTGCACCTAGTGGTCAAATATGGGAACAGCAACAAACAAGTACAAGTTATAACAAACAAACAAGTTATAAACAGAGACCCATTGAGGAAGGACTCGAACAAGAAAAAATTTAAACCATTTGAACCATTTCATTCCAATTGTAAGATATAATGTAAAGATTGAGAGAGCGAACAAGAGAGAGAGAGAGAGAGAGAGAGAGAGAGGTTATAGAGTGCATAGAGTATGTACATCAGAGATACAGTACGTGTGCACCACAGTGATCTTTTTTTCTCCACATAAAAAAAAAACCGTATAAATGTCGTCCTTCCATCGAAAGCATGAACAGTCGTCACGCGTTGTGTTCATTTGTAGGTAAAAAGTATAAGTTCCATGCAGTCCTACCTCTGAGCATACACCGTATTGAGGTGTTTAACACTATCCGGGTAGGTGGAGGCGATGGAGAGAGTGTCGTCATGGTAACAGCAGGTGCGGTCCAGCGCTCTCATGTGCAGTAACTCATCAGAGCGGCTGAACGCGGTGTTGTCCAGCGAGTCCAGCGATCCGGGCCAGGACCTTCTCCAAAAACGAGCTGACAGCTCATCGAAGTGGTTAAATCTGCGGTAACTTCACACACACACACACACACACACACTTTTCACTTCAGAACCTCAGCCCTGTGTGTTTGTGACCGAGTGCACGCCTCCACTCTGCTTTGTTTTGACTGTCCAACGATTTCCTGCTCACTTTCCAATAACACGGCCAGAATAATGCCTCATGTGCTCAGTGTGATTGTTGTAGAGTGTGTGTGTGTGTGTGTGTGTGTGTGTGTTACCTGCTCTGTGTCTGCTCTGCTTTGGCCTGAATAAGCATTTTCTTAAAGCGCTGCACTGCTAGATAAGCCAGGAGCCCCATCAGCACTGCTATGGCGGCCAAAACACCGAAGCACGCACCGGCCAGCCTCTGTCGGGTCATACGGAGGTCACAGCGCTGACCCATGAACCAGAAATCCTCACCTACAGGACACCTACAGTACACACACACACACACACACGCAGCTAAAACTGTTTGGACTGTAAGCTCACAAAAAGAGAATACAATATAAACATACAGTACAGAAAAAGAAGACATTTATTCTCGATTACTCTCGTGTCCATCAGCAGACTCATAACTCAAAGACTGGACGATGCGACTGCTACCCGGGATTTTAACTGCCACATCGAGACCTGAGTGACGTCTGAAAACGTGTCGACCTCATTAAAGTGGATTAGAGACTGATGAACAACCCACAGCTCCGAACGTACTCGAGACCCCTTTATTTCTTCTGGATTATAAATTTAAATTAAAATGGGTTCAATTAACTATTCTGTTTTTTTGAAATTTTTGCACATTTACTAAAAATCATACTAATAAATTCACAAAAATAACTAAAATTCTTGACTTGTTTTGTCATTATGGATTATTGGGGCATTCTTACGGGGCCCCCTGGTGGTTTGGGGTTCCTGAGCGACTACTTATAGCACTTATAACAACTACGGGCCTCATGAGCATGAGCCTCACTGGCAGAGGGGGCGCTGTCCAGGCCGGTGCACGCAGATGCCGTGGTTGTTGCAGAACTCGGAGTGGCATGCGGATCTACAGGTGACGTTCCTCTTGGAAGAGACGCAGTCGAAGTCAGACGGACAAGAAAACAACCGAGAACACACATCACTGTGCAGACCTGAAACACACACACACACACACACACACTTAAAATAACACAAAATGGACCACAGGTTTGTATTGAAATATAAATCAGCATTGTGTGCACATTAAAGGAAAGCTTTTGTTTTAAAGGTGTGCTTTGGAACTGTCTGGAACTCCGGATGTGTGTGTGTGTGTGTGTGTGTGTGTGTGTGTGTGTGTGTGTGTGTGCGCGTGTGTGTGCGCGTGTGTGTGTGTTATTCTGACCTCCCACTGTGATGTTTTTCACCCGGACGCCGCTCACATAAACCCCCCGTGTTGGAAGTGGTTTCAGCCCCGCCTCCTGTAAGAGAGACTCCGCCCTCCCGAGCCATGAGACCGCCTCCGCTGTCCTGAACGTGACCACGGACTGCAGAACTGGCCCGCTGAACATTGATTAAAAACAACAGACATGGATTTATTTTCTATAAATTAATTACTAGTCAAATTTGTATACATTTTTAAAGTTGAATTTTGAAATTTGGTGAATGTGGACCTGCAAAAATACAGTTTGCACTGGTAAAACTAGTAAAAACTAATTACAGACATGTTGAATACGAACTCTGACTAGTAAAAGTTGCATTTTTTACTAATTAAATGATGCCTTCCTACCTAAAAGAGCTATGAAACACTCCTCACCTGCTCCAGGTCACATGCTGGCTTTGGAATCCTGCTACATTCTGTAAAAACGGCTCCACCTGCGTACAGGAGATCTATTAGCAATCAATTGTTCTGATAAATGTGCGATTCCTGTAACAAAAATAAATAAATTAAACAAAACCAGATGATAAACAGATGATGTTAAATGTGATTAAAATTATAATGCATTCCCGGCCCGATGTGTATAAAATTAGCTAAGAGTAAAAAGTTCCCAAAGCCGCTCTTAGAAAGGAACAGAATAAATCACGAAGTCAGTCATCGCAGCGAATCAATAAAACCACACCCCTTTTCTGTAGGAGGAGCCAACAGAAGTGCACGAGTAGCTACAATCACAAACTCCATACCTCCACCAGTCCTGCGTACGGGGGCGAGTTTCCCTCCAGTATCACCTGCAACAGCACCTGGAATGTTTCCACTAAAACACACAAAAATACATTTTACTGACTCATTTTCATAACAGCCGCCATTCCAATACAATAACAGCTATTACATCATTAGTCGCTAAACATCATTCAGCCTGAAGTGTTTTTACGTACCGCTGATGATTGCCGGTTGGTCGTCCATGATAAAGACCCGCCCCTTTTGTGACCAGTCTTTGTCGGCTCTCGGAGTGAGCGTGCGGTGCGGAGATGTTTGAGTGATCACAGGTGTGTGTGTTCCAGACTGGGAGTGAGACAGTGTGTACACTTGCTGTGTCGTTGTATCAGGTTGCTGGACGCTTGGCGTCTTTCTGCTTGTCGTGAGATAGTTTTGGATTCGTGTCTCAGTCGATAGAGTCGTTGTTATAAGATGACTCGTCTGATTGGTGTGCAGGTTTGCTGGTGGTGTGCTGGTGGTAACGCCATCGAGTGTGTGTGTCGATGGAGAGGTGAGACGTGACGGCGGTGTAACAGCAGGACTCGGAGTCGTAGGCGTCGCAGGATCATCTCTAGAAGTCGATGAGGTGTGAGACGTGACCGTCGTTGGTCTAGATTCAGTGCTAAGAGACGTCACGTGAGACGAATTATTTGACTCTGACGTTATGGTGATATTATTATCATTTTGCGTCCGTACTTCAGTGCCGGTGCTAGGTTTTGTTTCTGCTGTGTCAAACGGAGCTGTGTTTAAACCCTCGAGCGTCGCGGTAGGATCAGTTCCATGGG
Source organism: Parauchenoglanis ngamensis (assembly GCA_030014255.1). Classification (NCBI taxonomy): domain Eukaryota; kingdom Metazoa; phylum Chordata; class Actinopteri; order Siluriformes; family Auchenoglanididae; genus Parauchenoglanis; species Parauchenoglanis ngamensis. The sequence goes on from JAQMYM010000010.1 coordinate 14,098,790, forward strand.
TCGTGATAACAGACGTTAGGAGTGCGGTAGAGTTGCCTGGATCAGCCTGACCGGGTGTGTGCGATGAATACGAGGCTGATGTAGAGATGAAGTCCGGTCTCGGTGATGTAACAGAACGTGAAGGCGAATCTGTCTGCGTAGGAAGAATTTCAGAAGACGTGTGCTGCGTGTTAGCGTCACTCATCTCTCGGTTAGTAGTCTGTTCACGGACTGTAGCGTGTTCTGTGTGGACGGTGTGTGAAGTCTGTGTAGAAACCGAGTCAGTCGCTGTCGAGTCTGCGTTTGGGGAATTGGTGTAAAACTCTGGGCTTTTCCTGTTTCTTCCATTTTCCGAAGCGTCAGAAAGCGTAGACGTATCGATCTGGCGATGTGAACCTGAAACGCTGGGAGCGTCAGTCATGGTGCTTGAATCATCAAAAAGCGACGAGTGAGTATGATTCGAAACATTTCCGTTAATACGAGTTGATCGGGGGAAGCGATTCGTTTGGCTCGCCTCTATTTCCGACGTGTCCGTGTTTGCTGACGACTTCATCACGCTATCACTCGCGTACGTGACCCTGCTGAGCTCGGACCCCTTGAGATCTGACACCGAGTCATTTAGAAAGTTCGCTTCATCAGTAACGGACAAATCTGGATTGTTTTGATTCACATGATTTGATGATGACATCACTGACACGTCACCTCCGTCAGTGACCTCGCGAAATCTGTGCGATTCAGAAGTGACTGAAGCTCGATTTCCAAGAGTAGTTAAATGAGGTCCACTGACCGTAGGTGCTGATGACATCACAGTGATGTCACCACTCTGAAAGATTTCTGAGTCAGGTGGCTGGAGCACATCGGAGTGAACATCGTGTACATCTGAGTATATTTTTGTATTACGTGGACCTTTATCTGGAAGGTCCGTATTAGAATGCGCGCTCATCGCTGCGGTCTGCGTGCTCACAGAAAGTCCTGGCCATTGTGTTTCGGCACTAGAGAGACTCGAATCTTGTTCTTTTTCTGTAAACGAGAGCGTGGAATCAGTGAGTGAGTGTGTGGTGGTGTAAGCGAGGTCGGAGATCACGGTTCCAGCTTTTTCCTGTTCATTGTGTGTGTTTTCCTGTGGAACAACGTAGAGTCTGGTCTTATCGCCCGATCCGGAGTACCCTCCACCCTGACGTACACTCGCAGTCTGGAGTGTGTGCGCAATCCTGAACCCAAAACTGTCCGGGAGGCGGGTCACAGCGGTGGAAACGTCCCGAGGGCGCGACGCAAGGTCGCTGTCGGAGTCCGTGTACGGAATTTGAGATGCATCGGGATCCTCCCCTGATGTGTTAAATCCTGGGAAACAATAACACACACACACACACACACACACACACACACACACACACACACACACACACACAAGGTTTGACGATAGCTAATCATTTATTTTCATAATCTTAAGATGAATCAGTCTGTAAGTAATACTTCAGTGTTTAGGAGAAGCGAACACTGAATACACACTAACAGCTATAAAAGCTAATAATATCTATATTCACCATAGACTTGCTAATCATTTATATAGTTGATTAACATTAGCCTTGTTGATCTTTAGATTAATTAACTAACACCTTCCTCTGCTCATTCTAATGCATCATCGTTGCCATGGTAACAGCTCAATCACAGGGACACGCCGCATAAAAAGAGATGCTCGTTGATCTGGAAGGAGTCTCCAGTGTCAGTGATCTGTAACAGCTGTCCAAAATCAGGTTTCTCTGTGACATAGCTCCAGTTTTCACTCTTTTTTTCTCTTATGAACTTCAAGAGGAGGAAAAAAAAAAGAGGACGACTGTTTATAGCTGCTATGACGTAAGCGGTAACACTTAACGAAAAAACACTCGCTTTCAAACAAGTAATAAATTGTAATTGTTAGGAAAATGCGTTAAAGCACTTAGGGAAGCGTTTTACTCCTTACATAACTTCATCATAGCTAATAATTTATATATATCTTTTATTCTATTGATCTTTAAATGAATACATTTATGTTTTACTATATAAGGTTTAACAGAGGGTAAATAAAAGTGGAAGAATGATCAGATTGATAAACAAGTTTAATTCAGTATAAGGCACTGAGGTTTGAGGTGAAAGGTGTGTCGATTAATCGATTATTTCCGTTGAATCCTCTAATAAACAGGAACTCCACGTGATTACCATATAAAGAGAATTCACACAGACACATTTCTAACAGTGCCAGCTGTGTATATTAAAGTGAACGGCTCAGCTTACCTGTTATGAAAGTAAACAGCAAAGAGAAGTGGAAAAGTCGCATTTTGTGACAGGAAACATTCCCCCTCAGAGCGCGCGCCTTCAGCCGGTCCCATAAACTCTACACCTTCAGCTCTCAGTGTGCGGTTCTGATCCAGTCGAGCACGCGCTTAGAGGAAACATTTCTAACGTCACACTTACTTTAAGGTTGTATTTTTATACATTTTAACGATAGTTTAGTGAACGCCTTAAAGTCTCTCAGTCCTAACAGAGACACTCCGAGCGCGCGCGACACCAGACTCTGTGGAATGGAGAGACGCGCGAGAGGCGTGCGCGCGCCCCGCAAGCTCGAATGCTCGCGCGCGCCGCCATCTGACTGCAATTATTAAGCGCCTCGACACCGGAAATCGTTACCGGCTCACTAGGATGAGTCTTTATGTTAACGTGTCCATTTTGTACGTTATAAGGCGTTTGAAATTGGGTGCACCAGTTTCCGAGGGGAACCTTACAGCCAATCACTGCAAGGTAAAAAAATATATATATTTATCGTTTTTTTTTTTAAGCTTTAAATTTTAACTTTAAAGTTTCAAACTCAGTCTATCCGGTTTGACTTGAAAACTAATATTAATTTACGGTGACATGAATATTTTTAGGCTGCTGGTTACTTATTGAGAAATATGCAGGCTGTATACAATATGATGTGTGTTCGCATAAGTGCCCACTAGATGGCAGTATTGCACAAATGAAACCTGTTGATTTTGAGTCGATTAGGGGAAAAGAAAGAAGCCAGTGATTTCTATAGACTGACATTTTTATGCAGCCAAGGAGTATTTTCTAATGTAGCCATGGTGGCATGAACTCTATTGTCCAATGCTATTATTAGTTTATGTTAAAATCCAACTGACTGTATCATCAACTGCATAAAAGTATAAATAGACAATCGCGATTACACTAAGCTTTTCCTCAGAAATGCCTTGATGTTTCAAACGCTTTTAATAAAAATGGAACAGTTTGTATTCGTGCATGTGTCCAGAAAAATTTAAATATAGGTGACCTTATGTAATATATGTAATATGACAGGAAACTGTGTGCTGAAGTTAACCGGCCACTACTGGCAAAATCTGGTCAGGTGTAGCCACGCCCACGTGTTCTTACTTTATAGGAAAATAACGTTTTAAAACTAATTTCTGGGGGAAAATAAAAAACGTGCAAATATCAATTAACTATTCGATTTAGACACTTTTGATAGGAAGATCGTTAAGACGAGATAAGCGACATGGGAAATAGGCTGCTCTGTTATAACACATGTGGATGGACGTAGCTAAAAATTGTACTGCAGCCAGCCAGCAGGGGCGCTAGAACTGTGGTGGCTTCAATTTTTAGAGATGATACGCTGTCCATTTTTATACAGTCAATGGGCCGAAATGAACAGGCAACAGAGGCCGTTTAGCTGATAGAGATAAGCAGTAAGTTAAAATGAAGACAACGAAGACAACCCTTCCAGTTCTGGGACTCTGGTACACAGGCTAGTGCAAAATTAATTCACTAGAAAGGACGACCCGATGTGCTAAATTTACACCCAGAATTCTAAAGTTTCCTCTCTGTGCAAATAATATTAGACATGTGCTCATTGTATCCCACTTTTATATACTGTTTTTTTTTTAAAGGAAAAGGTTTTCGCAACAAATATCAACTTTGTTTCATTTACTACTATTTACTGTTCTTAAAATGTAGAAACATTTAATTTAATTAAAACAATAGTAGTCTCAGGTACAATTTAGGTTATAATAAAATGAGCTGGTAAGTTTTAGGGCGTTTCACACCCCAAAGTCTAGACCAAGGTTCAAACTGAGGTTTCTGGTTTTGTTACATTGTGTACATTTGATCCAGTTAGTTTGGTCTCACATTACAGAGTAAGTACCTGCACACATTTTCTGAAGAGACCGTGTCATTATTTGGGACATATATAGTTGCATTATACAAGTCATTTAAAACTGCTATGTGTTAATTATTATGATATAATTACATTATTCCTAGCTGTACAGAAAAATTTATTCTAAATTCAGTTGTCATATCAGCACCGCAGCTTACTGTCTTGGCTGCCCCAGACTACAACACATATGCACCACACTCACTTTCACATACTCCAGATTACTGATTACATTATTAACTGTGTAGCTATTTACGTAACTTTCTCAGCCCTAACTGACTCTGGTGCAGTTGGGATAGCGTTCAGAAGCTCAAATTCTCCACACATCCACCCCAGCACCCACTGAAGATAAGGACAGTTGATGGAGAACCCATCGGGATTGGAGTTATCAGTTTACACAATGAGCCTCTCCTCCAAGTCAGTGCCCTTCCTGCAGAGCCAATCTTTTACTCAGTAAACACCAAGCACCCCATAATCCTGGGGTTTCCCTGGATGCAACAACACAATCTCCAGATTATTAAGGAACTCCCCTAGTGGTCAAAACAATGCTACTATCACTGTCTCAACCTGCCCCATCCTGTCATTGCATTCTTTCATAAATGCAATCAAAAATCAGGCAAAAGGTAAAGCTGTCAGCAAACAGGTTATCAGAGGGCAATAAATCAAGAAAACAAGAAACCAGAACAATTTCAAAAAGACAACAAAAAGATTGGTAAGATCAGGCTATGATTCACTAAGCATTACTTCACAATGTGAGTGTAGGAATGGAGTCCTTATATACAGTGTAGTTATAATTGTGTACAGGTGTGCGAAACCTGTAATCTGGAGAATATGAACATGACATTGAGTGTGGTGAACAATGTTACTGCTGCACGTGCATGACCGTGCTCTGTTCGTTCACTGCAGAAACAGTCCACGAACCTTTTGATCACACATTGTATTATAAAATCTATAATACCATTTTGAGTTATATCTTTACTTCCATTATGGCTATATCAGTAACATCAAAGGGTTGATCACAGTAAAGACCTGCCTCGTGGAATTTATTGCTATATTTAGTATTTCCTATAGTTCGAGATATACTGTGACTGGCATATAAAGAAGCCACATTTTTACACATTCATTTCAGTCTAGTTGGCAATTCTTGCTTGACAATGCCAGACAGGCATCTGAAAAAGCCCGCTTTGCCTCTTTCACTGCTTTGCGCACGTTGTAGGATGCAGCTTTGTACTGGTCCATGTTACCGGTGGCCAGCCCTTCTTTGTAGACAGCAGAGCATGATCTCAGAGCATCGCAGATGTTTTTATCCACCCACAGTTTCTGATTGGGAAACGTTCTGATGATTGTTTTGTGAACTGTGTCATCTGCAAGTTTCCTGATAAATCCCACAACCGCTTCCATAAACATGTCAATGTCATCAGAGCTGTGACAGAACATGTCCTAATCTGCATCATCCAATGCGTCCTGCAGAGCGGCCTCTGATTGGTCCGTCCAGCGTTCGACCTCCCTCATGACCAGGGCTTCCTGTTTGAGCCTCTGTTTGTAAACAGGCATAAGGAAAATGGTCCAATTTCCCAAACGCCGGCAGAGACTTTGGGCTGTAGCAGTCTTTGAATGGAGTGTAACAGTGGTCTAATGTCCTATTACCCCTGGTTGGGCAGGAAATGTGTTGGTGGAGGTTTGGGAGTGCACGTTTGAGATTGACATTATTAAAGTCCCATGTTACAATCAGCGCAGCATTCCGATGGATTGTTTGGTGATGAGTGAGAGCCTCATGTAGCTCACATAAGGCAGAGTCCGTGTCCGGCTGAGGCGGAATATAAAGAGCACTTATTATGACTGCGGTGAATTCCCAAGGAAGATAAAAAGGGCAACATTTGATGATCAGAACTTCCAGGTTGGGTGAGCATGAGTGTGTGAGGGGACAGGTGCTCGAATTGTCACACCAGTTGTTGTTCACCATCAGACACACTCCACCTCCTCTTGTCTTCCTCAACTCCACTGTTCTGTCCATGCGGTAGACAGAGAAGGACTCTATCAGCTGAATTGCATGGTCCGTTACCACTGGATTCAGCCATGTCTCGGTGAAGCAGAGGAGGTTGCAGTCCTGAATATCTCTCTGGAACTTGACTCTGTCCTTGAGGTCATCAAGCTTGTTCTCAATGGATTGAACGTTGGCTAGTAGGATACTTGGCATGGGTGCATGGTGTGCGCGAGCCCGCAGCCTGTTCCTGATGCCAGCTTGTTTCCCTCGGGGTCGTCGCTTTGAGTCACATCTTTTGTTCTCCCTCAGGATCTCTCTTGGCCAGGTTGATCCAGTGTTAAAAACATTGGTAAGTCAGCATATTGTAGACCAATAGAAATAAGAGAATCTCTATTGTATCTAATAGATGTAATTGCCATGTTGAGAGGGCAAGATCATGGTAGCAGGATAGCAAAAAAGTAAAAATAAATGAAAAATAGAAAAACAGGTCAGAGCAACCAGCGAGGCAGCCGACTTCAGCGGCGCCAATCTTAGATTAGATTTAGATTGTACTGTCTGATCTATGTGACATGCAGACTCATTATATCACTCAAATACTAATAAAAGTACACTATAACATCTGAATATTAATAAGAGTATGACGTATCCTGACTCTGCCAGCCAGGTGCAGTCATTTTTCTGTGCATATGTTTGGCAACCTGCAAAAACACTTCACATGGTCAGATTTTAACTTCATATTTATTTGTTTGCTTTTTGTTGTTCCTGTTGTTTTTTTTTTTTACATTATATTTAGCTGTGAAAATTCAGGCCTGAACTAAAATTTCTCTTCTGCAAATTTCCCTTAATGCCTCCTTAAATGACTGACAGAGTTAACATGACAAGCTACATTTATACCAACTTGTTTCATAACATTAAATGTAACTATAACTAGATAGAAATACACAATATTTTGTAATTTAATAAATAAAAAACTGAAATTGTTAGAAAATTACCTGTGGTAATAAAATTATGTCTGTTATAGTATATTATAGACATTATGTTATAGTAAAATAATCAGCTTCAGGGTGAAAAGAGTAACTTCACTTCATCCCAACAAGATGTCATTGATTATTTCCCTAACACAAATTTAATTAATTATTTTCAGTACTCAGCAGTTAACAGCTTCAAACTGCTTTTAACATGGAAAATATGAAAAAATTCAAATGAACTATTTATTAAACTAGTCCTATTTTGTTTTTTTTATGTTTAACTTGCTCCAGAAAGAAAAAAGAAAGGACAGGATTGTTTACATCGTTAAGCAACGTTTTTTGACTTAACTCCGATTAAGTGTTTAAGGTGATGTGACGTTCTTCCAGAGGAACTGTAGAGCATAAAGATTGATATGGCTCAGCTCTAAATCCACACCCAGCTAAGATAAGTACAGGAACTAAGAGTTACTAGGGTGTGAAATGGAGTGACATAAATTCTGCAAATAAACTATAAAAGTTACTGTATGGTTGGCATGTTGAAAGTCCATATTGATGGCGGATGAAAGAGGAAACATTAAGTTAAGTATGGCAATTGTAAATGGCTCCTGATACATCTTGTAGATACAAGCTCTCATAAATTCACTTACAAAAAGAGTGCATATAGTGATAACCGACAAATACCATGTGATGGTGCAGGAACATTGGATTAAACATGTGCAGGCACATTGGATTATACGTATTCTCATCGGGGTACTGTAAATTCGTACAAAAAAAGTTGGGATGCTTTGTAAATTGTAAATAAAAACAGAATGCAATTATTTGCAAATCATGTACACCCATATTTAATTAAAAACAGAATGAAGAAATCATGTCAAATGTTGAAACTGAGAAATTTTATTGCTTTATGAAAAATATATGCTCATTTTGAATTTGATGCCAGCAACATGCTTCAAAAAAGTTGGGACAAGGGTAACAAAAGACTGGAGAGGTTCTTGTGGAACATCTTACAACTAATTAGGTAACAGCTATGTAAACACGATGGGGTATACATTGAGCATCCCAGAGAGGCAGAGTCTCTCAGCAGTAGAGATGGCGATTGGTTCACCACTCTGTGAAAGACCGCATGTTCCAATTGTGCAGTAGTTTAAGAGTAATGTTCCTTAATGTAAAAATGCAAAGAAATTGGAGATTTCATCAACTACAGTAGATATTATCAATAAAAGTTTCAGAGAATCCAGAGAAATCTCAGTGTACAAGGGACGAGAGTGAAAGCCACTATTGGGTGGCCATGATCTTTGTGCCCTCAGGAAGCACTGCATTAAAAACAGAGATGATTCTGTAGTGGAAATGACTGCATGAGCTCAGGAACACTTCCCAAAACTAGTGTCTATGAACACAGTTTGTCACTGCATCCGCAAATGCATGTTAAAAACCCTGAAAAGGGGAAAGAGTTGTGTAAAAGATGCAGGGACACAACTTTCCTCAACTCATGTGTGTATTGATTGAGCTGACATAAACCATGCATTAACTCACACAACAAACAATGTGTCATTACAGGTGTCACAAAATGTATCATATAGCCAAGAACATATGTTGTACTCTCTAGACATACACAGTGATGAAATAATAAAAAATAAGCATGTGATGAATCAAAATTTGAAACTGTGTTTTTCAAATCATGGATGCTGCATCCTTGAAACTAAAGAGGAGAGGGAACATCCGACTTCTTATATACACACAGTTCAAAAGTCAGCATCCATGAAGATATGGGGGGGCATTGGTGCACATGGCATGGGTAGCTTGCACATCTGGGAAGGCATCATTTGTTTTGCCTATTTCATCAAGACAATGCCAAACCACATTCTGAACATATTACAACAGCATGGCTCCGTAGTAGAAGAGTCCAGATGCTAAAATGGCCTGCCTGCAGTTCAGACCTGTCACCCACTTAAAACATTCAGAGCATAATGACACGAAAAAATACGACAAAGAATACTCTAAACTGATAAACAGCAGAAATCCTATATTAGGCAAGAGTGGGACAACATTTCACTTTCAAAACTCTAGCAATGCAGACACCCCTCATAGTGTAAACCTAATAAATGGATAAAAAAAAAGTGTGTGGTTAACATTTATGGAAGCACAGTCAGAGGTAACACTGTAACTCAAAAAGTTCATGCTTTGTAGTTTCTCTTTTTTTTCTTTTTTTTTGTCTTGTTATCTTCAAGGCAGAGAGCAGACTGAACATAAATTACATAATGTTAAATTCTAAATGGGATTTAGGCTCAAGACTACATTAAAACATTACCAGAAAGTCTGGCTCTTTGGAAGTAAAATATGAAGAAATGAGGGGTACTTTATAAAGCACTGAATGGTCTCACGCCACAGTACCTGGGCTAAATTCTAGACTTTTATGATCTGCCACACCTATTTAGATCAAAAGCTGCAGGCTATTTGTTGGTACCTCGAATAGTGAAGGCTACAGCAGGGGGCAGATCTTTCTCTTACAAATCCCCTCAATAATGGAACAGCCTTCCAATTAGTGCTCGGGACTAGACACAGTCTAGTTATAAATAAAATTGTATTGAATTGAATTGACCAGTTGACCTTTTTCAATTCAATTCAATTTTATTTGTATAACACTTTTCACAACAGACATTATCTCAAAGCAGCTTCACAGAAGTATTTAAATTCTGAATATAAACTATAAATAATGTTTAGATGAATCTTAACATTTATCCATATGTATCCCTAATGAGCAGCCTGTGCTGATGATGAGAGGAACAGCTCCCTGAGACGACAAGAGGAAGAAGCCTTGAGAGGAACCAGACTCAAAAGGCAACCCATCCTCATCTGGGTGTCGCTGGATAGTGTGCTTACAACTCACACACTTCTGTAACTGTGTGTTATATGGTCAAAAAGTACAGTTACATAATTCAAATATAGTTTTAAAAAGTCTGTTCTGTCTCAGCTGAGTCACTGAGCGAGATTTGAGTACAAGACGGTTGGTGGTAATTTAAGTTATGCCATATGCTATGCCATTGTAGCAGAACCGCTCATGTCAACAGCAGTCCAACACCATCTTCACAGTTCTAGGAGTATGTTGAGGCAGTTCATATGGTGCCATCCTCAACAGGAACAAGTAGTTTTCAAGTGATGACTCACCTTTTTATCAATAATTATGGATGTTTACAGAAAGGGTGTATAGTATACAGTGGCAAGAAAAAGTATGTGAACCTTTTGGAAGTTCATGGTTTTCCACATTAATTTGCCATAAAATGTGATCTGAGTCAAGGGTATTGACAAATATAATGTGCCTAAAATAACAACACAAAAAAATCTGAGCTTTCATGTCTTTATTGTGAAAAAAACATAAAAAAAACCTCATAGTGCTAGTGGAAAAAGTAAGTGAACCCTTGAAATTAGTACCTGGTTGGGGGGGGGGGGGGGGGGGGGGGGGGGGGGGGGGGGGGGGGGGGGGGGGGGGGGGGGGGGGGGGGGGGGGGGGG
>JAQMYM010000010.1:14125295-14143289 GCA_030014255.1 Parauchenoglanis ngamensis
AGCCGCGGCACGCGCGCACCGTCGAAGAGCTGCACGCGCTCGAGTACGAGCTGGACGGCGCCGCGCGCCTGCGCCTGGAGATACTGGACACGAGCGGCAGCTACGCGTTCCCGGCCATGCGCGCGCTGTGCATTCGCACCGGCGATGCCTTCGCGCTCGTGTACACGGCGCGCGATCGCGATTCGCTTGACGAGGCGCGGCGCCTGCGCGAGGAGATCCTCGAGATCAAGGGCGACGCGTTCGACGCCATCACCGTGGTGGAGAGCAAAGCGGACCTGGAGAGCCGCAGCCGTGCCGAGAACGCGCGCGCCATGCGAGACGTGGAGGAGGAGTGGCGCGCGGGGTTCGTGTGCGCGTCCGCGCGCACCGGAGAGAACGTCTCCACGGTGTTCCGAGAGCTGCTCGCGCGAGCCGACCTGCCCAGCCGCGTGAGCCCGGCGCTGCGCAGGCGCAGACAGGTGTGCGCGAGGGGCTGTGGCGATGAGAAGGCCAAAATGAGAAAAAAGAACAGCTGCGTTCTGTCTTAGACTAAAACATTCACCGGTAACCTGCACTAATGCGTCACACTGACGCACTTCCGGTGTTGCAGCCCTCACGCTGACCTCTGACTGTAATACACCACTGACTTTTTTGGCACTTTATGTGCAGTGTTACAGAACTGTTCACACAAACTAATATTAACAACGTATAAAACAATCTTTGTAAAAAAAAATTTTAAATCCTGTAACTGTACATGTATTATAACTGTAATTGTTTTTTGTCATATTTACACTGAGAGAAATCCCTCTGCACAAGGAAAATAATAGATTCCTATTTTATGTGAACGTTGGCTCAGTAGACAGCTACACAAAACTGGGAAAAGCTACACTTTCATCTGGGGTAAATATTTCTCTACAATAATACATAAAAGAGTTCAATTACTGACATTTCTGTGTACATCAGCATGAAGATGTCACGATGTATCTTATCAACTGAAGCTGAAATAAACAGCAATGGCAACATATGGAGCTGCAGACGTGTGTGTGTGTGTGTGTGTGTGTGTGTGTGAGAGAAACTGAAGTATGGTCTCCATTCAGCCCACCTTTTTCATGCAGTAAAATGACTTTCCTTCTAAAGCAACCCATTTCAGAGCCAGCTGTGATGAGTAGCTGATTATTTCTGTGGGGAGGAGGCGTCTCCTTTGTCACTGCATGTCATCAAAAATGTAAATCAGTTTATTTTAAACAGAGGGTACACGCTGAGGAACGTCCGTGTCAGGTGATCGCTTGTTTTCCATCCACATCGTCGACACAGACACGAATTCAGCAACTTCTGAATTTCTATAAAGTAGATATGATGCTGTGAATAAGTGACAAATCCATGTGATTATCTCGAATGATTCCTCAGAACAATCTTATTGCATGTAAGCTTTATTTTCCACCCACATCTATGGAAGAAAAGTGTGGTTTCATCTTCTGTCATACACAGTGGCAAGAAAACGTATGCGAACCTTTTGGAAGTTCATGGTTTTCTGCATTAATTTGTCATAAAATGTGATCTGATCTTCATCCGAGTCAATTAGACAAATATAATGTGCCTAAAATAGTAAAACAATTCTGATCTTTCATGTCTTTATTGAGAAAAAACATTAAAAAATCTCATAGTGCTAGTGCATTTGTATACAAATAGAAATAGAAAACATACATATAGAATTATTCTTCCAGCCAACAGGAAGGGAAGGCCACGGCACTGGCCTGTAAGGAAGTGTACCGCGTGTACCAGGGTATAACCTCGCCAACCTCTGTGTAAGATTATGCCTAAGGCAGAAAGAAGTGCGCATTTGCTTCATCACACGTTGCCAGATTCCCTCATGGACACCTCAACATCTAAATCTTGCTCCCAGGCTAGTTTGGTTTTGTCCCACAAAGGTGTATTTCTAGCTTCTATGATGATCCAGTTCTAGTTCCATGGAGACCCATGTACAGCCCTCTCTAGCCTTATATGTTGAATTCCAGTTTAATTTAGCAATATTGGTGTACCAGTAGTAAAACATACACCTGGGTAACCCCTGCCCTCCTGCTGATGCAGGTAGCTCCAGATAAGCTTTCTTCATATGTGGTTCCATATAAAATCAGCAATATAGCCATTACATTTAATAAACCAGCTCTTGGTTAAAAACACAGGAATCATTTGAAATAGATATGAACAGCAAAGCTACACTGTAATTTGGATGGTATTAATTTGGCCAGCTAATGAAATTGGAATTGATGACCGTCTAAAAACGTCTACCTGAGTACGTTCTAATAATTCCTTGAAGTTATAATCATAAAGCTCCTTATATGCACATGTAAGATTGATTCCCAGGTTGGATAATGACTGGGACTCGCAGCTACATAGTTTTTGGAAAAGTTTAATCTGTAGCCTGAGAGATTCCCAAGGTGTTACAGCAGATGCAGCAGATGTGGAATTGAATTTAGTGGGTTGGAAAAATACAGAAATTCATCATCTGCCTACGGTGATATTTTATGGGGCTTAAGCTTCCTAGTGATTCCAGTAATACTTGATCTCTGACGTAATGCTTTGGCTAAAGGTTCGATGGCTGGCTTGGGAGCCTCCACATATTATAAAACGACTGCCTGCCCAGTCTGATCGGGGTTAATTCTGTCAGATTACCTTCTCAACACATTGGGGCAGGATTTTGTAGTCACATGACAGGAGGCTCTTATCAGGTGATAAGAGCCAGAAACAGCTGGGCCTTTATCCTTCTGGGTGTCACTGATGTACCAGCACGTCACATGGTATGGGGCAGCTTCCTTATGGAGATCATTTCCTGAAACTGCAGGATCAACAAAGGTGTTCATTTAGTGGCAATAACTTTACAGAATTTCTGACTCAACTCTGAATATAACCCAAAGTGTCTGTCTGAAGAACGATCCCTCTGTTTTAGCGACGTCTTAGATGCTCTTGCATGAACATAACCGTTAGAATTAAAATAATATATGAACAAAAGAAATAAATAATATGTATGATATATCACTAATAATATATTGATGCATGCTCTTTCTCTCTGTCTTACAAAACATTCCCCTCATCTGCAACAGTATTTATAAAAATGATATTTCTTTTGATGTGCTAGATGTTTGAAGACATGACACTTGATAAAATGTAGGACATTTAAGGAGCTGAATGAATATTGTGAAAAATTCTGCGTTCTGTTTTTTTGTCTTATAGCTGCTGTAACATAAATAATAACAGGACATTGTGCTTTATTTGATTATATATATATATATATATATATATATGAGGAAAAAAACACTTTGGGTGTGCTGTTATATGAAAATAATCAACTAATTCCAGTATATAAAACTTTTTAAAAGTCATCGCGTCAGGTCTGGAAACGCGTTTTCAGGACTTTTAATATGAAGTAAAACGTCCCCATTTTGTCCCATGAGCCTTTGCTGGAATTTCAAATCGGGTGAGCCAATCAGCAACGACGGCAACGCGAGAGCCAATCAGAGGCGGCGCCAGTGTGAGAGCCAATCAGAGGCGGCGCAAACGAGCAGGGCAGAATTTAAAAATGATGCAGTGTTGAGCGAGTCAGTGCCAAGCGTCAGGGAGAAGCGCAGCCCGGTGTTAGTGTGCTGCACGGTGATTACGGCTGATTTAACGCCGGTTCGAGGTGGAGGTGTGTTAGTGTAGGTGTACATGGTGCGGGATTATAAATATTTGTTTAGATAATAGATTTTCAGTTGGAGTTTTTATTCGAATTCCAGTCAAGACGGACGCCGTGGAGCTCTTCCTCGCGCTTGATTGCTATCCTAACGTTATTTATTTGGAGGTGAAGTAAAGCGAAATGAGCGCTGGTATGGCGAAGGCGGTGAAGCCGTCATCCCAGGGCGACCCCAAGTCTGCCCCTCTGAAGGAGATCCCGGACATCCTGGTGGATCCGCGGAGCATGAAGCGCTACATGCGGGGACGCTTCCTGGGGAAGGGCGGCTTCGCCAAGTGCTACGAGATCACCGACATGGACACCAAGGAGGTGTTCGCGGGGAAGGTCGTGCCCAAGTCCCTGCTCATGAAGCCGCACCAGAAGGAGAAGATGAGCACGGAGATCGCCATCCACAAGAGCCTGGACAACCCGCATGTGGTCGGCTTCCACGGCTTCTTCGAGGACGATGACTTCGTGTTCGTGGTGCTGGAGATCTGCAGGAGGAGGGTGAGCTGTGCTGCACGCGCCGCGTCCTAAACGCCTTCCCGAGGAGCAGCTCGTGCACTCGGTGTGCTACAGCCCTGAGCTAGTCATGTGGTGCTGGTTTATAGCTCGCGCACGCTTTTCACTTGGTTAAAATCATCCTCAGGACCTCCATCCTGTTGTAAACGCATTAAACACCCCTACCTAGTTAGCATGCTCAGCATTATGCCTTAGCTTTTCCTGCTAGCTCGCTAACGCCAACGGTCGGACTGCTAGCTAGCTAACGCTAAATACTGAACTAACCGTGCGGAATTCTTACCACATTATCAATGTAACATAATGTTTTTCACACTCCTAAACACGATACACGTTTTGTATAATATACATGTATATATTTTTAGTCTGGAGTGTGTTTATAAACGTCTTGCTGCACCTGGCGTTCCCGTGCAGTGGATTTTAAACGCCCGGATGTGACGTCACCGTCGCTAGCGTTTGAAAAGGGATAAACACACGCGCATATCTTTTTTTTCTTTTTTGTTTTTTTATCTTTAAATAGTTTTATTTGTTTGTTTGTACATGTGACTGTTATTATTATTTTTTTATTGTATCTTTCCAATAAATGTAATAAAAGCCGTGTAGAGTTTCTGAAACGGATTTTATTTTAGTTGTAATTGTAATAGGTGTAATTTTGTCTGCTTTTTAAAGCCTTCAGAGAAAACTTGCAAAAATGTTCGAGCTTTCAAACATTTTCAGCTTTTTTTTTTTTTTTTTTAACTAATTGTGAATATTTTTAATAAATAATTTCCCCCCATGTATTGAACTATCCGGTCCTTGGTGTGATCTGCTCTTCCAGTCCCTCCTGGAGCTGCACAAGCGCAGGAAGGCCGTGACGGAGCCCGAGGCCAGGTACTTCATGCGTCAGACCATCCAGGGCGTCCACTACCTCCACAACAGCCGGGTCATCCACCGTGACCTGAAACTGGGCAACCTCTTCCTGAGCGACGACATGGAGGTTAAGATTGGTGAGGACGGTTACGCTTTGGGGCGCGTGATCTCGCTTCTCAGCTAACTGATTGTCCTGAGGGTTTCAGGCATTATATCTGTAAGCTGTAGATAACAAATATGCTTCTGTACTTACTTTAAGCGTGTTGCAGCTCCTGTAATTAACTGCACATGGGCTTTGAGTGAAGAAATACAGACAGGAAATAATGTGGAGGAAACCTGAGTGAACACCTGTAAATAAGCGCAGTGGTGTTTATAGAACAGGGCGCCCGCTTTAAAACCCAGCCGCCTGCGTTTCCGCTGCTCTAAACCTCTCGTCTCGCAGGTGACTTCGGCTTGGCCACCAAGATCGAGTTCGACGGCGAGAGGAAGAAGACGCTGTGTGGGACGCCGAACTACATCGCCCCCGAGGTGCTGTGCAAGAAGGGCCACAGTTTCGAGGTGGACGTCTGGTCCCTGGGCTGCATTCTGTACGTAACGCTGACTCTGACACGTTTACATGATTGTACAGGAAACGCGTTCTGATTCCGTACGCTGTGTCGGACGACAGGTACACGCTGCTGGTCGGAAAGCCGCCGTTCGAGACGTCGTGCCTGAAGGAGACGTACGTCCGCATCAAGAAGAACGAGTACACCATTCCCAGGGTGAGCAGCGCGCAGCCCCTCCGACACCCTCTTAATGACCTTCATGGGGTGGCTGTTTATTAATATGTTGAATTACGTTTCTCTTTATGTTCCTCTTTCAGTTTATTCTTCTATTTCTGTGGTTCTATTGACGCCTCTAGTTTATCTTCTGTTAGTCTTTTCAGTTGAATTTTAATATCCGTTGTAAAGAAGTGCTCCATAAATTTAGGACGAGTCGAGTGCAGTTCTCTCCCTGCTTCACCCTGCAGCACATTAACCCCGTGGCGTCGTCACTGATCCGGCGGATGCTGCACGCCGACCCCACGCTCCGGCCCTCCGTCACCGACCTGCTCTCGGACGAGTTCTTCACCTCGGGCTACGTCCCGCTGCGGCTGCCGACGTCCTGCCTCACCGTACCGCCCAGGTTCTCCATCGCCCCCTCCAGCCTGGAGGCCGGCCTGCACCGCAAACCTCTCTCTGCTTTAAACAAAGGTACACACACCAACCAAAAACTGGCTGAAAGGGGTGTTCCGTCACTAGTTTTAATGTTTTGCTTTGAGCTGAAGCTTTTCCTGCTCTTGGGTGCAACACGCTGACCTTGAGCTTGTAATCGACTCGGAGTTTGTGTTCTTGTGGTCATTCACAGAAACTGACAGTCCGATCGAGAAGATGGGGAAGGTGGAGCAGGCACTGAAAGAGGAGCCTCCACAAAGGTCAGTTGCGGGGCGTTTCTGCCCTTCGTTTTCTCTTCTTTATGACACTATGGAACTCGGTAAACACCCGCCGCTGATCCTAACCCCGCGGTGTTTCCTGCCTCAGGGACGCCCCAGACTGCCACCTGACCGACATGCTGCAGCAGCTGACCTGCTTAAACGCAGCCAGGCCGTCCGAGAGGGAGTTCGTACGGCAAGGTGACGCCTGCAGCTCGCGCCGAGCCGTGTGGTTTTATACAGCGTGTCCTGTGCGTGCACTAAACATGACGGCTCTTGTTTTCTAACAGAGGAAGCTGAGGACCCGGCCTGCATCCCCATCTTCTGGATCAGCAAATGGGTCGACTACTCCGATAAATACGGCCTAGGTAAGCACTAGTTCAGTCTTTACCTGAGTGAAGAACCGTACTAAAGAGAAACCAAGGTTTGGTTCTGCCGGAATAAACACGAGCACTCGCTGGGAAAATGTCAAGCCAGATTGCTACTTTTATACATGTTAATATTGTAAAGCTAAACGTGTCCTGGGTGAACTGCATTGTGGGTAAGTTTTGATCGCACTGCTCTGAACACAGCTGTAGTGTTGAACACTGTCCCCTCCCCTCCCCGCTGCAGGGTATCAGCTGTGCGATAACAGCGTGGGCGTCCTGTTTAACGACTCCACCCGCTTGATCATGTACGAGGACGGAGACAGCCTGCAGTACATCGACCGCGGCGGGGCGGAGTCGTACCTGAGCGTGCGCTCCTACCCCGCTGCTCTCTCTAAAAAGGTGCGCTGTTCGCTTCAGGGTGTGCTGTTAGAGGAGAATGATCACCTTACTGTAACTGTAACTGTGCTTCATCACCCCAGCGCAGCGCTGATTAGTTTCCTGCAACAGCACACACCTGAGTGTTTATACCTCTCCGGTTCACCACTGACCTGTACCTGTACTTAAAGCCCTCCTGCTCTGACCGCTCCCCCCTCCCGCCCCTTTAGATCACGCTGCTGAAGTACTTCAGGAACTACATGAGCGAGCACTTGTTGAAGGCGGGCGCTAACATCACGCCGCGTGACGGAGACGACCTCACACGCCTGCCCTACCTGCGCCACTGGTTCCGCACGAAGAGCGCCATCGTGCTGCACCTGAGCAACGGCACCGTGCAGATCAACTTCTTCCAGGTTTGTGCTGCGGTCACGCTGAAGGGGGAAACCTCAACATGGACATCAGCATGTGTAATCAGGGGTGTCACGTGTTCATCACGTGTTCGCATGGTTCATGGGGATTAATCTCACCACGTTAATGGCTGATGGTTTGGGTGGGAATCTATCAGACAAAACAGTAGCATTAACCCCATAACGGTGTAGTTCACTACTGATGCATGATTCATTACACACCCAATTCAGTACTGATTCAGCTCCGCACCAGTATGATTCAGTACTGATTCGGCTCAGCACCAGTATGATTCAGTACTCTCTCGATTCAGTACTGATTCAGCTCGGCACCAGTATGATTCAGTACTCTCTCGATTCAGTACTGATTCGGCTCGGCACCAGTATGATATTCAGTACTCTCTCGATTCAGTACTGATTCGGCTCCGCACCAGTATGATTCAGTACTCTCTCGATTCAGTACTGATTCAGCTCCGCACCAGTATGATTCAGTACTGATTCGATTCAGTTCAGCATTGATGTGGTTCAACACTCCCTGATTCAGAGATTTGATTCCCCTTGGCACTGATGCTTGATGCACCCTCAACTATGATTCAATTCATGTGATTCACCATTGATTCGTTCCAGTTTGACTCATTTCAGCACAGAGATTCGATACACCTTCAATTCACAACTGGGTCAATATGATTATTAAATTCCGCACTGACGTGGATCCAGTCACATTAAACAGGCCTTGATGTGTCCTAGATTTGACTCTGAAGGAACAAATTTCAAGACATTTCTTCTTTTTATTTGACAATTGCTACTACGTGAACTCATTGTAATGTTTTACATCATTCCTTTCACCTTGAATGTGTGTGTGCTACACGTGTAGGACCACACCAAGCTGATCCTGTGCCCCCTCATGGGTGCCGTGACGTACATCAATGAGCGCCGTGACTTCTGCACCTATAAGATGAGCCTGATTGAGGAGTTCGGCTGCTGTAAGGAACTCGCCTCGCGCCTGCGCTACGGCCGCAGCATGGTGGAGAAGCTGCTGTCCTGCAAAGGCAACCCCGCCCCCGCGTCCTCCGTGCGCTAACACCCCGGCCTGGGCTCTTGGGTGGTCACGTGACTCGACCTTCTGAACTGTACACGTTCCTGTCTGTCTTTTCTCTTTAACTCGTGAGGAGGGAGCGCGCGCGCGTGCGTGCGCCGTGTGAGTGAGACCTCGTGTGAGTGAGACCTCGTGTGAGTGAGACCTCGTGTGAGTGAGACCTCGCGCGCCGTGTGAGTGAGACCTCGCGCTCCTCGTCTGCTGTATCATGTAAATTCTTTTCTGTTTTTTTTCCTGTTTAAATGTTCTCTAAAAGCCCTGTTTCCCCTTCGTCTCCGTTTTTATAAAGCTTTTAAGGCTTCCCTCGTGATGGCCGCAAGTGAAATGGAATTGTATTAAAATGTGTATTCACTTTAATAAAACCTCCTTTTGGTGAAATCTGTTCTTCTGCAGCAGAGATTCTCATTTTTGTTAAAAATGACATTCAGCAAAACCTTTTACATTTTTAACAGCTTTTGGCACTCACTGATGCTTTAAGGTTTTTATTACACCGAATACTTTTAATTTTACTTTATTTCCAAACACCGCTTTGCACAGTGATCAGATTGGTGTTTAGCGTCAGACGCCGCTGAAGCTGTGCGCGTGCGCCCTCGGTCACGGCTGCTGCTAGTCGGGGTCGTGTTCGTTATCCATCAGCTCGCTGTTAGCATTCTGCTAGTGTGCGTCATCAGCTAGCGGCTAACATGCACGTGCTGGGCTAGCGATAACGCTGCTGTGCTTTAGCCTTCACTAATCCTGGTTTCTTGTCAAAAGAGCAAACTAAATTAGCATCAGGAACTGAAATTGCTGTGATTTGAAGTGTTTTGTGACACTATTTTAAAGTTACTAACGTTTATACTTTGAATTTTTACCTCGAGTGAAGAAGGTCAGTATTTTCACCACCTCTGGGCATGAGTAATGACACACAAGCAAACTTTGAAGCTAAAAATCAAAATCCCAGAAACACACTTCAGAACATGTCAAGCATAAAGACTTCCAAAAGCGAGATTTATTTCCCATCACAGAAATCTCCTTCAATGCTTCTGCATATTGTTAAAAAACAGCACTTTACTTCATGTAACTGAAATAAATAATAACTGCAGAGTCGCGTGTACATCAGTCATTTACAGCCACCTCTCAGTTCCTTCTCTGTAGAAAATAATGACAATAAAAACACACAGCTTTTTCTTGTTATTTAAAGCCGCGGACTCGGACCAGATCCGACCGTACGCATGGTGCGAGTATGCTGGATCAGAGCGGAGTAAAAACATACATTTCTTTATATACTGTTTTAACGCTGGACGCCGCCGGGCAACCTGCACAGCGTTCAGCATGTGTTCAGTAACGCACTGTGTAAAGTGCTTGTTTTAGCAGTATAAATACTGAGCAATCCCAACATCTGCACCAGGAGCACATGGTTAACTTTGTAAAATAAAGTTCCAAGGAGTTGTAAAAAACACGTTAATCGACACTGTTGTATTAAGAGCGTGTCCGTGTCCTGCGCTCGCCACAGCGCCTCACGTGAGCACTTCTCCACATGGGTTCTGATGTCACCATTTAACATCACATCTCTCATAGTAAGCTGTGTGCCAGGGTAACCCAACACCGTGCTAATATGTCCAGGCTGCAACACTACAAAATGGAGAAAAGTTCAAGGGAGTGAATACTTACGCAAGGAACTGTAAATGATTCGGTTCAACAGTTACTTACCCTTTATACCAACAGTAAACAATATTTCCTAGTGGTGCATCCTTTAGATTATGCGCCTTTAAAGGAAAAGTTTGTAGGAGCTTTGAGGGAATTCTGATAAGTGGTTTTAATGTATTTAGCATTTTTGTGTGATTAGTTTTTTCCAGTCTACAGAGTGCTGAAATTGGAGCTGGTGGTTAGTTTTCAGCCCCTCGGCCGCCTCGGCGTGATGCTGCCAGCACCGTGCTTCAGCCATCAGCTTCTGGCCAACGCCAAACACAAGACGTTACATTCTGTTCAACAGAGCAAATCTGCTAAATTATTTTACTTCATTATTATAGATTATTTTGTGTAGATTCAAGGCTTAGAATCGAATCCAGTCGAGTGAAGTTCACTTCCTGGTTGTAACACTTCACACTACACAAGCAGGAAAAGATCAGGGGGGCGAATACTTATGCAAGGCACAGTTTAAGGATGGTCGCCTCCTTCATCGCTCTTTTAACAAACCGTGTGTGAGCGTTTTCATGGCTAGAAGGAAGAATTCCAACCGAAATAAAAGTAACAGCTGATTTTCTTTGCACCCGTGAGTACGCTCGTGAGTTTCAGTCCGTATTGTCACCAAGTGTGTTCATGACACGCCCACGCCCACGCCCACGCCTCCATAAAGGCTACACACACTAAAACGTCCTGCTCGCGTGTGAATACTGCAGTAAGTAACCGGTGTAAACGTGACGCTGTAATCCGTATATAAAATCGCATTACATTAGATATGAGGCCGAGCCGCAGAGGTTCACGTTGTACGTAAAATATAAACAAACGCGTAGGATGCGAACGTCTTCCTCCAACTCATTTCCTTTTCACGGCTTGTAAAAACGCTCGGGAACGAGTCGCGCGTGAATTCGTTCGTATCCAGTTTCAAAAGTAAAAACAAATGGAAACGGGTGCATAAAAAACCCATCAGCGCTAATAAGGAGTAGCTAGCACTCGCAGCCGAGTTCACGGCGTAGCAGCCATTCAAACAAACGAGCTGCAGCTTTTAAAATCCTTTTTACTTGATTTCCCATCAGGGGTTTAGGGTTTAAACCTCAGAGGGCCGTCTCCATGACGATCAGGCGGCTCTCCGGGCGCTCCTCAGACAGCGGCAGCAGCTGAAGGCACTCGGTGTGAACCGTGTTCCTCATTAAGGCTTCGTAGTGCTTAACGTCCTGCAGAACCTAAATCACCGCTGGTCGCTGTTGGTGACAGGAACATCCATAAAAACATGCTGGCCATTACAGACTCTGCATGTGTGAGTGTGTGTGTGTGTGTGTTCAGTTGTGGTAATAGGGGTGGAACGGTCTCTCAGGAGCGCAGATGCTCAGTGCAGTGTGTGTGTGCAGCAGTAACCGCGGGAAACGCGAGGTGAAATACGCCACAAAGCCTTCTGGGACTTCACCCAGCGCCGCCTGAACCTCAGGTGGGAGCTCGTGGTAATGATGTTTCTGAAACACACACACACACACACACACACTGTATAAGGTCATATAAATAATACATCAACAAATACTTGAGTTTTAACCAAACTTATGTTTAAAAGGACAGTTACAGAATTTGAAAGCACATGTTATTAATAATAATTTGTTCTTGAACTTTTATAATAATAATAATAATAATAAGAAGAACGAACGCTAAGCACTCACTTTATTCCTCATAGCCCTGAGCAGGTCTCTGACCGAGTTCCCTTTATATGTGCGGAATTTCCTCAGATCTGGCAGACAGGAGGAGACAGCGCACAGTGAGACACACATCAGTACAGCTGACGGTTCCGCAAAGAGAACCTGAGGTACAGAGCCGTCTTATACGGTGCACAGGCAGGAATCAGGCTTTTATTGTTCCCCACATGCCTATTAATTCCTTACAGAAGTGTTTTTATTGTGTTTATGCTTCGGCTTGCTCTCACACACTCACAGATGGAGAGTAACTGGATTCAGGGATCTGCTGCGCGTGCCAGGGGATGAGCCTGATTCCCCCTGCGCACTCTCACTGGCTACTTCTCATCGCCGCGCCATGTCACGTGGCTTTATTACCATTTCACCCAGGTACAGGTGACACACTGAAACAAAGCAACCTTCCTCCAGGACCACGGGGCTGCACACGGGACCAGTCATGTAATCCGCTACAGAGCTCAGGCTGCGGTTGTTGTTGCAGATCCCCAAAGTTAGCTCACGAATTCATGGGAAATTGTGTAGTGTGTGTTCAGCGTTAGGAGTGTAAACAATGATTCAAATAGGTGTTTTGTGAAAAAAAAAAATACATAAATTTAAAAAATCAGTTGCAGTTCCACTAACCGGCCTGTAGAGGCGCTGAGATGTGCATTCTCCAGTTGGTTCTGACCACCGGTCGACTCGACGTCTCTAAACGGACGACGATGGGGCTGTCTGCTGGCTCCTTTTCTATACGATCACTGACATCCTACACACACACACACACACACACACACACACACACAGACACACACACACACACACACACACAAATATTAATATTCATTAGGATTTGTGATTTTCTGTGAATAATGCATCACATAACTCATATTTGTACTCATAAACCCTATAAAACGTTCCACATGCGTTCAGTCTTTAAGATGCAGCCTGAACCTGCGAACCACCAGGAAACATTTGGTACTATGCTCACATGAAAGTGCTGATTTTTAATATACTTTTCACTCTACAAACTTACACACCTGAAAGAACTGCAGCTGTTTATCCGGCCTCCAAAAAAACGGATGTTTTAGAACGGAGGCAGTGGAGGGGCGGGACTCGGGATCTGCACTGATCATCGCTTCGATCAGATCCCTGGCAACGACGTCCTCTAAAAGCACCAAGAGGTTTTATTCAGAACAGCTGCAGGAACTTATTTAAATTACACAATTCATGAAAATCCAGTTCTCTGTGTGTGACTGTAATGTGAACGTGGATTAATCGTATAGAGTTCACACACACACACACACACACACACACACACACACACCGTGTATATCCTCCATAAAGTTCTCCAGACTGTACGTTCCACAGAGGATGTTAGCCTGACGCCGCAGCGTGTCCCCGAACGGATGCTGTCCTCTGGACACCACGTAATAAAACAAACAGCCTGCTGAGAACACGTCCACCGCACTCGTCTGCACACGCACACACACACACACACACACACACACACACACACAGAACAAAACATTATTTCCTCAACGTTCCCTGCATAAGTAAAGAATAACACACTTCAGGGAGAGCTGTTACAGCAGTATTATTATTATTATTATCCTAATCGTACAGGGTTTCCTTTCTCGACTCCGCTGAGTAATTCCGGAGCGATCCAGCCTTCCGTTCCCGGGATTCCGGAGCGCAGGCTGAAACTGTGCCGGCCGGCCGGAAGCTTTTTACACAAGCCGAAGTCGGAGATGACGGCCCGCACTCGGCCGAGCGCTCCTGGCGTCGAGAGGAGGATGTTGCGTGGCTTCAGGTCTCGGTGAACTGATGAAAGAAACAGAAGAGCGAGAGATGAAACCGCATGATTGTGAAGGGTTTGTAATCATATACACCAGCGCAGGAACCGTGCGCGGATAAAAGGGATGGTCTAGAATCTCTACCAACGAACGCTCCTCCTCATGCTGCGTAAGTCTAACACTCACTAACACTCACTGTCTACACTATCCTGCCTATTCATCTGGACCCTGTTGCTATTGAGACGGTCACCATGGCGATGCTGACTCACCGATGTTGAGGGAGTGAAGGTGATTGAGCCCGCACATCGTCTGCTCCAGCAGAGTCACGGGGTCCAGCGTGGAATACGGACAGCTCGGGTCCTCAACATACTACAAACACACGCAAACAAGACTTTCAGCTTTTAAACATACAGTGCTGTGCATAAGTATTCACCCCCTTGAATGTTTCTACATTACAACGTGGAAATTAAATGATTTTTATTGGGATTATGTCACGATGGCAACACGCGCGCACACACACACACACACACACACACACCTGCTGTAAGGTGGCGGCACACAGCTCGATGGCGATGTAGATGAACTGGCGGTCGCGCTCGGTGCAGAAGTAGCGGATGACGTTGGGATGTTCGTCTGATTCACGCAGCAGCTGAACCTCACGCTCGGCAAACTCCACACACTCGGGCAGGATGCGCTTCACTGCTACATGTCGCCCGTCAAAGTGACCTCTTCACTCACACACACACACACACACACACAGTGTTACAACCCCAAAGGTGATTATTCCTATTATATCACAGCAAGTATGATTTTTACCTATTAAAGAATAGCGTTATAATTCTATATTTGTTAATTAGCTACACGTGCGTTATAGCAGCTCTAAACAGTGGTTCCCTCACCAGCCTCTCTGTATTCTCTCTCTTTCAGTTAACAAGACGAGAATAAATGCGTAGCTTGTCATTATTTTGTTAAAGTGTAAACTCCTCCGTCCTGACTTCATCTGGAGTCTCCTTCCACACACGGAAAAATAAACATCTCCTTACCTTAAGAAAACGTCACCGTATCAACAGTCGCACACGTTTGTCCTTCTAATCTGTTTATTAGCGGAACGTGCGCTGTGCACGTCCCCGTGAGTGAGCTGTTACTATAGAAACGTTATAAACCTGCGCTGCAGTCAGAGCTGCTGTTACGGAGGAGGGAGGAGGAGTCACCACCTTCTGACCAATCAGAGAGGAGAATCCAGCAGCACTCACCTGAAGACGAACGTCCCCTCCGTACCGTGTCCCAGCACTTCAGAAGGCCTGAAGGAAACTTTACCCACTTCCACCACCTCGGGCTGCACATCTGAAAGGTGGGTAAACTTTTTTTAAACAATTTGGGAATTCTGTTATATCCATTGAATTTCACTTTAAATCAACATGATACTCAGTAGACCAGGAGGCACAGTTCCTTTCTGTCATTACTATATTTGGTTATTATTTATTCGAGCTGTAACTTCCTGGAATCTCTCTGAGTAGCGCAGTAGATGAGTGCAGTGAGAGGCGCAGAACCCTAAAGAGGAGCGTGTTCCTCACCCTCTGACTCCCTGGAGAAGCTAGACGTGCTCGTTGGGACCGAGTCCTGAGTGCTGGAGCGAGGCCGGGTCTGATTGGACGGGACCGAGCTGCTGTGGTCTGACTGGTTGCCGCTGCTGTGAGTGGACGATGAGGTGATGTCATTTCCTGTGGGCAGAACCTGGCTGGTCTGACTGGTGTTATCTATTAAGGGTCTTGAATCCATCGTTTCTTCTGAGCTCTGCGCTTTGTTGACCTGCTGGTGAAAAAACAAACAAACAGGAACTTGGTAAAGACATTCATACTCGGACTGAGTAACGGTGGAAAGGTTTACATCTTTCACTTCCAGGAACAAGACAGTGTGAGACGGAAAAGAGACGAGCAGCCTTACTCTGATGGTGTAATGCACTGCTCCTGCACACAGCGGGTCAAGGTCAAGGTCAAGGTCAAAGTCAAGGTCAAGTCTGTCTAATTCTGTATTCCAGAGTTTACTGTGTTTCTTCAAGTGGCTGTGATGGTGCTGAGCACGCAGCCGTGGCCACAGGACGTGACTTAACATACCAAAAAACGTCAAATGCGTAAACACACTTACTCGCTGGTACGTGAACAGGAACGCTATCAGCGTGGCAAGCAGCAGGGTCACCAGGAATGAGGTCACGGGGTCAGAGGTCAACGACTCAGGCAACATGGGGGAGGAACTTTCATGTGTTACTGAGGGCATCTACGCATCAGATGTCAAAATTATTAAGACTTAATGCCATGTTTAATTTAAAGAATAATAAAATGTATGTACAAAATATACAAAATCAGCTAATTAAATAAAAGAAACCCAGTAAGAATTCTGTTGGTTATAGATTCTGGTTTATACCCCGGCCTCCTCCAGGCCGCGCGTTTAACTCACCGCGCGAGCGCCGCGCCGATACGCAGAGGCGGAGCCTCGAGGAGGGATAACGTCCCCGGAGCGCTGCAGGTTCTCTGGGAATTCTCTCAGCATGGTGGTGTGGGCCACAGGGGGAACCTCGTGATGTCCTACACACACACACACACACACACACACACACACACACACACACACACAGTTAATCACCGATGAAATAAACGATCCAAAACCGCTTTAATTTCCTAGCAAATGAACAACCCTGATATAAGACTAGGTGATTATTGTGATGAGCCTTTGCAGGTGTGCAGCGCAGAATAAAGCACGCTGGTGTACTGCTCCACTCTGGAAACATCTGGACATTTACAAAGCTAACAGTAAGAACTGACAATCTGCTGCACTGCATCTTTAATGAACCCCTGTGAGGATCGTGATCTTGAGGGGGTTTGTGGTCCTCAGCAGTGAGGTCACAGGGGATTAATGCTCCCAGGAGGAGGAACACGTCTGACAGGAGAAATCATAACTAATGGCCTCTGTGGAGGCGACAAAAGGGAAAGTAGTGAAAATCAGCAGCTCTGAGTCTGAGGCCACGGCGTGTGCCGCAGGAGGAGCGATGCCCCCTGCTGGAGGAGTTTGGAGTCAGCAGTGCTGCGAGTGGTGCTGAAGCTCAGGCCAGGAGGGAGCTCTGTTTCTTTGCGAGTACAGATGAAGATGAAATGGACTTGTGTAACCACGAGGGGAAGTGTGATGTAATGCCATGTCTTTGTATTAGTTCTGCTTATTTCTGCTGCTTTCTCCACATCGACAGTGGAATTGTGAATAAATAACTACAAAATTAGACAACAGACCTGTTGTGAAGATAAGAGACACGGTACAGGTTATAAACGGCTCTGTGACGCTACGTGACTCAGTCTGGCAAAAAATGTAAGGGAAGACAAAAGCAGAAGGTAGTGCTTCACACACACACACACACACACACACACACACACACACTTCTAATTAAGGAATGAGCCACCGGGGGGCGTGCTGTTACAGGCAGTTACCCCAGGGCAGGGTGATGTGATGTGAGCGGAGATAGAGACGAGTCACTGTTACACCCTGCAGGTGACTGTTTTCCTGTAGCTGCATATAAAGTGTATTTCTCTGATTTTTAAAAAAAAAATGATCTGTTTATAGTTACATTTAATGTTTAGGAAGTGAGTGACTTCCTGTTGACATTGATGTTATAGCAGCTATAAACAGTCGCTCGCTCACCAGCCTCTCTTTATTCTCTCTCATGAAGTTAATGAGACAAACTAACGTGCAGCTTGTTACTGGGAAACCGCACGTAAGCGTGAACTCTGAAAACGTCTGACTGTTACAAAGCGCCGACACCAGAGAGAGACGCGGCATCACTGAACTCCGCCAAACGCGTTTCTGTGCCACTCGAGAGCCTCCGTCAAATATCTAATTAGGGGTCCAATCACCAAACAGTCCAATCAAGCATTGGAAAGAAGTTTATAACATTTTATAAACTATAATAGTCAACTTTTGAATGCTTTAATACAAGTATTGTATTTGTATGTGTGTGTGCGTGTGTGTGTGCGTGTGTGTGTGTGTGCTGGTGTGTTTATGTGTGTGTGTGTGTGTGTGTGTGCGCATGTGTGTGTGCGTGTGTGTGTGTGCTGGT